>JANTPZ010141749.1:0-21805 GCA_025593235.1 Vachellia pachyceras | reverse complement strand
AAAAAAAAACAATGCTGGTCTTGCTCGGTGTTCTGTCGCAGGCTTCAACAACAGATGGAACGCTGGCCATAGAAACGACGCGAGGGAAAAATAAAATGAAAAAGAGTTCAACACAGTCAAGTACCAGTGAGGCCTACATGGTGGGGATTTTTTTGAAATGAAATAAACGACACAAAAGGCTGGTAAAATTGTGAAGACCACGAGTGAGTGTATTTATTTTGAGTGAAATACCATGACATGAGGAGAGGATCTACGCAGTATCAGTGGGCTCCTGTGCTTTGAGCATGTCTTTCCAACACATAATAGGTCCGTTTGGCAAAGCGGTGGAGAAGTACTTATGGGCTTATTCACACAAGTCGAGGCAAATATATGGAGGAGATTATCTCGTTTTGCGGAAAAGCACTGTTAAACGTGCTTATGGGTATAAGTAACGCTTTGCCAAACAAGCACAATGAGTCGTTTAACTTTATTCGTTGCTTTTAGTGTGGAGATCAATTTTTTTTTTTTAACAAGACTCATCAGTTAATTTGGCAAGCAAGGAGAAATTAATTGTTTTACACATATATCTGCACTGTCTCTCAAGTTTTAATCCGGCGCTTGTATTTTGTTATTAAATCATTTAATTTTTTTTATGCTAACACCTTTAAATCAGCTGTGTTGTTGCGCAAAAAAAGTAACAGGGGGCGGTCGTGATACAAGAGCTATTAACAGCGGTAACTGTGAAGTAAAATGGGAAATAAAAAAAACCCGGCAAAGTTGATTGGGGAGATATGTGGTGATAGTGAGTGCGAGGCTCCAATGATCTGAATGATTCAGATCTGGAGACGACGGAGTGAGGTGGTGACTCCGGTGAGAGCTGTCTAAAATCATAAGATGATTATTATTATGATTCATTTATTGTATTCTACTAATTTCATCACTACAATCCCAATTTTTTAGTCTTACGCTGCATTAAGTAGTATTTAAATCTCTTTTCACGCTGTTGGTTGGTGATCTGAAATCTCTATTAAATTAATATTTTACTAAAATTTGCACAAACATATACTTAAAAAATAAAAATTGACTTCCCAATCCGGAGTGATATTTATGAACCACTTTTTAACACTTGCATTTTTAAAAAAAACAAAAAAAAATTAGAGTTGACAACTGTAAATCATTGGGTCACACCTGGAATTTTCCGCCGAGATACCTGTAGTGCATCTATTAAAAAAAGGTCTTTACAAAACTCGCCCACTGCCAGCCAATATGATGCAATGGTTTTTTTTGGGATTCCGTTTTTAATATGACAAATGTTTTTTTTTTCGTGTATGATGACAAATGTATTTTATTTCTTCAATACAAATGAAATTACTAACTTATTTTTTTTTTTGGGCCAACGAATTACAAACTTCAATTCTTCAAAAACACAAGTGAGGACACAAATACCTGAATTAAGGCCCACAGGAAAAGCAAATGGCCGAATAACGGCCCCGTAACGTAGCGAAACAGTGAAATGGTATTAACAATAGATCAAGCGAGGGCCGAGACACGCGGGATGCACGTGCACTCATCGACCGGCACTCGCACTATAACCCCCCCCCCCCCCCCACCCCAACAACAACGCACTCTAACCCCAAATCTCTGCCTTCTCTGTCTGCTCCACTTCCCTCCTCCATGGACTCTCTCGCTCTCTTCTGTACCGGTGCTCTCCTCGCCGGCGGCCTCTACTGGTTCGTCTGCATTCTCGGCCCTGCCGAACAGAAGGGTAAGCGCGCCGTCGATCTATCCGGTGGCTCCATCTCCGCCGAGAAAGTCCAAGACAAATATAAACAGTACTGGTCCTTCTTCCGACGCCCCAAGGAGATCGAAACCGCCGAGAGGGTCCCCGACTTTGTAGATACTTTCTACAATTTAGTCACTGACATTTACGAGTGGGGCTGGGGCCAGTCCTTCCATTTCTCTCCCTCCATCCCCGGCAAATCCCATCGCGATGCCACGCGGCTCCACGAGCAGATGGCCGTCGATCTCATCGACGTCAAAGCCGGCGATCGAATTCTGGACGTTGGATGCGGTGTGGGTGGGCCCATGCGCGCTATCGCCGCCCACTCGCGTGCCAAAGTCGTTGGCATCACCATCAACGAGTACCAAGTGAATCGCGCCAGGCTGCACAACAAGAAGGCGGGACTGGACTCTCTCTGCGAGGTTGTGTGCGGCAATTTCCTGCAGATGCCCTTCGCCGATAACAGCTTCAACGGCGCATACTCGATCGAGGCAACATGCCACGCGCCGAAACTGGAGGAGGTGTACGCAGAAATCTATCGTGTGCTGAAGCCGGGAGCTCTCTACGTTTCCTACGAATGGGTGACGACGGACAAGTACAGAGCGGAGAACCCGGAACATGTTGAGATCATACAGGGGATTGAAAGAGGGGATGCTCTGCCGGGGCTGAGAAGCCACACGGACATAGCAGGGACGGCGCGTAAGGTGGGGTTCGAGGTGTTGAAGGAGCGGGATCTAGCGAAGCCACCGGCTCAGCCGTGGTGGACGAGGCTGAAGATGGGGAGGATCGCGTACTGGAGGAACCACATTGTGATCACGCTACTGGCAGCATTGGGAATAGCACCCCAAGGAACGGTGGACGTTCACGAGATGCTATTCAAGACAGCCGACTATTTGACCAGAGGGGGCGAGACCGGAATTTTCTCCCCTATGCACATGGTCCTCTGCAGAAAGCCCCCGTCCCCCGCCCCTCAGTCCTGATGAGGTAAGCCCCTCATCCCCCCAGCCCTATTTTAGCCTGTCGCCCTTATTTTTTTTTTTGTTTCATTTACTGTGAACTCGGTGTAATTTTGTTCCTGGAATTTCTACTTTAGATTCTGAATTTTTGTGCTCAAGCGGCATAGCGTTAATCGCAATATCTGTCATTCGATCCTGGATAGCGGAAAGAAAGCATGTTGTTGGGAATGGTAGGGATAGATGGAGTTACGAATTTGTTTTAAACGAACGGGCGATTGATTGCGCGGCATCGGGAATTTCATTATGGTTATGGGTATTATATTTGGGGTTGGCGCGTGGTTGTGGGAGAGAGATTCTGGTTTTGACTAATGTATGATGTTGATGGAGGGAATAATTTGGTCGGTGATTAATGTGTAATGAAGGGGCGAAAGGGGTGGAAGTTTCGTCGGGGATGGAGAGGAGAAGGGAGTTGTGGGGGGGGGGTGAAGGAGGAGCGCAGATGCGTGATGGGGAGGGCTTAGGTGGCAAAGCACTAACATGAGAATGAGCATTTGGGATCTTTGGTTGCTACTTTACATTTATATTTGTTTAATTTAATGATGAATTTTGTTGGGAATTAGATATTTGTGCATGTTTCCACACTCCTCCCTCCCGCTTTGGATCTATCAATGCTGCTTTGGCTAGGGCTAGTCATGTTCCCCGTGATCCGTGCCTTTTGGCAACTAATCCGTAGCCGCCCACTTCCTCCTCCTCCACTTACTGCCACCCATCTCATTCCTCATATTACCCACTCCTCCACCTAAAGCTTGTTTGAAAACCGGTCAAAATCTAGGTTTTGGAAAATAACTTCTATAGATTTTAAAAAATTTAAGTTTCAAAACTTATATTTTAAAAGATTGTGTTTGGAAAGTTATTGATTTTTACGGGCAGTAAAAATCTGGATTTTTGGGGAGTGTAAAGTTTGGTGGAAGAAAGATGGAAATGGAGAGGATGATGGTGGGAATGAGCATTAATGGCTTGTTTGGACGAAACATAGGTTGTGGCCCACAAGCCCTTGATGCTCATTTCCAAAGTCATGGTTTTGGCCCACAAGCCCTTAAAGCTCATTACCAACGTCATTATCTCTATTCCCATCTTTCTCCCGCCAAACATCACACTGCCACTCCTCCGTAATCTCATTCCAAACAGGCTCCCTGTGCACAAGTCTTTATGCATTGTGCATCTAACGGGAGTCTGCACCGCCGTGACATCGCAAACCCAAGTGATGTCGAATATTCTCGCATTCAAGTTTACTTTTAAAAATCTCTTTTTTTATAATATATCTATCTTGGATCCCATCGAGTTCTTGGAATCCATCATATCTATTATATATCATTTCTTGCCATTGCTTCTCATGATGGAATGAGTCAATCCTCAACTTGGCCATCTTACATCAATTTCACTGGGCGGAGACAATTATATGACACCATTGAACTCGATATAAATCATTAGATGGACAGGTAGATAGATTGCTAGCTGAAATGTTTTAGAATCTCCAAACTTTTGAAACCAATCCTGATTGGTGCATCTTCTTTGGAGTACTGTGCTGGAAACTATGGAATGCTAGGAATCGGCGTTTGTTTTGTAATGATGATATTCAGGCTCATTGTTTGATTAATGAAGTCCTTAGTTTGGAATGCTTGGAATCCATCCTGATTTGTTTTGTGATTGCACTAAGGCTCAGGAACTCATTAGTACGATTTCCTTAGGATATAATAGTTTGTTTGCTTGTTGCTTCCTGCTTTCTCCTTCTGTTATTCCTTTGTACTCCGTTCTTTCTTGAATAAAATTGCCCATTTTCACTCAAAAAAAAAAAACCTCATTGAGCATCCTCTTGTGGCTTTTATCTTGACATCTTACTGAACAAAAATAATTATTATAATGTTGTTTGGCAAATCGTTAAGAAGCCTCAAAAGGATGTTGAACAGTATTCTCTCATAAAACGAGATAATCTCCTTTTTGCCTCGATTTGCACTTCTCCTTTGTTTTTCCAAACAAGTCCAATATGTTTATATTCTGTTTCTTAAGTTATTAGATGGAGCGAAACAAACGATTTTTGAACCGTTGTCAAGAAAAGTAAAACGAATAATGGATGAGGTCATACAAGTATATACTGTAGGAAAGAGGGGCGTTCACACTTCACAACAATCGAGTTCCATGCCTCGAGCACGGAACAGTCGGGGACCGCGGCCCGCAGAAGTCAGCAATCTAGCTTGTAGCCCAACTCCAGATATAAGCACACAAAAAACTGGGAAAATTGCCAAGAGAAGAGAGAAAGTTTTAGGGGAAAAAAAGGAAGGAAGGAAAGAAAAATCAAGGCCGATGGAGGGCGTTGAACAATATGAACCACACGCCTGGGCGGCGGATATGATTTGAGCGCTGGGGGTAAAGCTTGCTCTTTCCTTTGCTATTCCTTAACGTGGCTCATACTGAAAGGGCCAAGTAATTAGCCGCTGCTTCCACCTCTCAATCCCTTCCTCCATGGCTTCCCTCACCTATTTCGTCATAAAATCACCCCTCTCCCTCTCCGCCAACCAACCTAGGCTCATCCCCCTCCATTCCCGTTCTACTTTATCTTGTCCAAGGTCTCATACTTCTCCGGCTACCGGACTCAGAACCCCTCACTCCACTCGCTTCATCACAAGAGCCACAGCTGCCCCTGGTGCCAAGAAGCTTCACAGCGACGAGAGGGTTCAAAAGGTTCACAGCATCGAAGAATTCGACCAGGCTCTTCGATCGGCCAAGGACAGGCTGGTGGTGGTGGAATTCGCGAGCAGGAGCAGCTATGAGAGCAGCAAAATATACCCTTTCATGGTGGAACTGAGCCGATCGTGCAGCGACGTGGACTTCCTTCTGGTAATGGGCGACGAATCGGAGAAGACGAGAGAGCTGTGCAGCAGGGAAAAGGTGGAAAAGGTGCCTCACTTCAGCTTCTACAAGAGCACGGAGAAGATACACGAGGAGGAAGGGATCGGTCCGGATCAGCTGATGGGAGACGTGCTGTACTACGGAGACAGCCACTCGGAAGTGGTACAGCTGCACAGCAGAGAGGATGTGGAGAAGCTGATAGAGGATCACAAGGCCGACCACAAGCTGATCGTTCTGGACGTGGGGCTCAAGCACTGTGGGCCCTGCGTGAAGGTGTATCCCACGGTGCTGAAGCTGTCCAGGCAAATGTCCGACTCGGTGGTGTTCGCCAGGATGAACGGCGACGAGAACGACAGCTGCATGCGCTTCTTGAGGGACATGGACGTCGTGGAGGTGCCTACGTTTTTGTTCATCAGAGACGGCAAGATTAATGGAAGGTATGTGGGTTCCGGAAAAGGCGAGCTCATTGGCGAAATTCTGAGGTACCAGGGGGTGCGTGTCACTTACTAGATGTTTGGATGCATACATATACATCCAACCATCCACCGATTAGTTTAGGTGTCGCGACTTGATGAACGTGCATGTCTGTGGATTATGCTTCCGCGCATGCCTTCCTAATTTGAGCGCACCCACCGTCCAGCGGAATCATGACGATGACAATTTATAAATGGAAAACTTGAAAAGTTTTTTCGCTTCTCATTGTGGGTGGATGCCTTTGTTTCTGTGTTGTACCAGCAAAAACTTGTCGCCAGGAGTCACCCCGCAAGTACGATAGAAATCTTAAAAGATATGCAATCCCGCACTAACGCTCTAACACTAGCCTTGTCAGAGACATCTATCCATAGTACACTCGACGAAGCTACTGTTGGGCAATCATGATGCGACGCCGCCTATCCTTCCTCTGCTTAGCTTTAGCGGTCGGTGATGACTGGTGATTGCAATTTGGGGCCAATCATGTTGCCTGCAGAGGATCTCTCATTCACAGCTACAAATCAAACCCAAAGACCCGCCCCACCCATGTCTCAGCGCTCAAATCCCAATTATTTCTCGCAGATAACGATTGCTTATCTCTCTCACAAATCACACCCACACCCTCTGAGATATGCGTGTGTATGCACAGTAATCCTGAGCAGTCGTTTTTTATTGGCTGTAGTTATATGCAAATTTCATGTGCCATGAACAAAAAAAGAAAATAACACTTTAATTCAGTTCATTCTTAACTGAGCAGTTTCGATAGGAGTCTCGGAATAAATTACAGGTGGCTGACCTTTTCATGTATGGTTGGCTGGGTTGTATGAGAGGAATATGGAGGCGGTATTTGATTTAAACGAGCAAGATTCAGCTTTTCAGTTTGACCCATGGAAATCATGATTACACGTAGAAAATTCACGGCCGTCTTTTGGGTTGAAATTTTCATCACATTAATATATGAACATTGACACAGACAGAATTTTAAACAGAAGGACAGTTTTTCCTTTAATTAAATAACAACAAACTTACTGATATAGATAATTTGAGTGTGTAATATAAATTTAATAATTATTTACATCAAATAAAAAATTTGAGTGGAGCATTAACCCACTCCGCCCCTGTATATGAACCCCCAGAAAGCGTAATCAATAAAAATCAGCAGCGAGGTACACAAATTACATTTTCACATGTTTCGCTTAAAAAAAAAAAAAATCAATTCGCTCTGAGCACCGGTTTCAGTTGAAGAGGCCTTGGCGGTGCCATCGTCCTTCTCTTCCATAGATTAATCTCCTTCCTTGGTTGTAAAGGCGCTCGTCCTCCGTGACGGCTGCCACCTGCCATAATAGGTGCAGAGAAAGGAATTATGACCTCTTCTTCTTCTGCATCACTCTCTTCTCTGTCTTGATCCGAGAAATAACCGTCGTGGTCCATGTCTACTGCTGGAGCATGAGCCTTCCAATCAAACTCAGTCAGAGCATTCCGCCCACTGGCAAAACGCTTCATCGCACCCAGAGCCGGAGGCGGTGCTGCCTCCTCCATACCATGATCCGCCTCAGCGTTGGCAGGATATTTGGCGCCGTGGAATATCCTTCGGAAAGCGGAAGAATCCTCCCTGACTTCTCTGACGTCCATGGGCAGCGACATACTCTTGGCCTTGGCTTTCTTGATCTGTTCCTTCTTGAGCTTGATCTGTCCCATGCAGGAGACTTTAGGAGAAGTGGGGTCTCGGGAATCGATATTACTTGCTCCGCCATCCTTTGGTTTAGTTCTGGCTTCATCCGGTATCATTGATACCATGGAACCACCGCGCTGCTTAAACCTCCGGGTGTTGCTGTGATCCCTGCCTGGACTGAAGGGAGGGTTTTGAAACGTGACTCTCACTGCAGCCACTGCTTTCGGCAGTATCCTGGCTATCCTGTTCTTCAGCTTATGCTCTTTGTCCATCGTTCAAAATCCAAATAATTGTTGGAACGGGCTCTACTCTCTTGTGTTTAAATATGACTACGGACGCAAGGCTGATCGGGGTGTGTGCTTGATTTTGTCAAGAAAGGTGGGAGATTGTACCTGACGGGGTTTGGTCAAACAAGATAGGGATGACTGGCCAAACACTGTTCTGCTCATTAAACAAATCTTGGACGAAATGAAACAGCTAGGGTCTTGTTTTCTGGTAATAAGAGACAGCAATTAAAAAGAAGTCTTATTTGCGCACGCGTAACAATAATATTATTATTTGATGTGTTTGTATAACCCGTTATAAACCCCAAAAGCTATTTCTACGTTTACCTAAATAAAATTCCTCTCACATATTTATTTCGAAATCTGTGTCCGTTCTCTCAACGGACTATTCAAACACATCCATTATTTATTCAGTTTCGTCTCGCAGTTGGCTCTGCCGCGTGTCCGACTAGTTAAATTTTGATCCAATCATTTAGACGCCACGTGACATCCAGAATAAAATAAGATGACTGGGTAAGAAGGGTCCTTGTCCAGTAAGACAAATCTTGCTAATCAAATCAGATTACAAATTTTAAAATCGCTATCACATGGATTAATTTCTGCCACAGCCCTCCAACTCCAACTCCAACGTTTCACCTCTCAACTGTTCATAATTCATACAAGGAATCGTGATCTTCTATAAAAGCATCAGATCACAAAGGGCAGAACCTCCAGATTTAGCCCAAAAAAAGACTGACTAGAAAAATAAAGCCAAAAGTGACGAGGATCCGATCCACTGAAATATATCATGCCTTTTAAGTTTAAATCCAGCCGGAGGTAGTCGGCAGTTGGCAGGTGCATTGGAAGGAGAATCCAACGTGCAAAAGCAAGGTGCGCAGCTCATATTTACCAATTCCTGGGACCAAAAGATGAACAAACAGGCCCACAAGTTGCCAGCTTACCCATCCAATTGGCCATTTCAAATTTACGTCCAAAAAAGGAAAGGGTGAGAAATGAATGAGAAAGTCGGGGGTATTTACGTCATTAAAGAGTTATGCACTGTTGTTCATTTTACGGTACAAAAGTTGTGCTCAAAAGCTTCTCAACCCTTGATTGTACGAATCTAGCCGAGTAGGGGTAAGTGCCACTGCCGACCTCTATCAAACCTCAAGCTTCATTGCATTTCCCTCACTTTTCCGACCTCTCATGTTGTTTCTCTTTGTTAAAACGGTGGTGAAGTACTTTTACTATTTATAAGGTAAATATATGAAGTAGATTATCTTATTTTACATAAAAATACAATTAAACGTGTTTTTTTGTGTTGAGAACCAAACACACCCTGATTCGAACAAACACTCGAGGGTCGAACAGTTTCTTGCGTGGTTGTTTGAGTTAATCGTTCTTTGCTTTAGGGTTTTGGTTCGATTCAGTAATGGCGAGGGGGAAGTTTGCAAGGTCACAGGGCAAGAAATGGTCAACCTTCACCCTTGTTTTCTTCATGCTTTTCATGCTCTCCTTTGTCCTTCTCATGCTACTCGCTCTCGGAATCGTTTCACTTCCGGTCACCGCCGACGATCCTCCGCCTAGTGACCTCAGTGCCTTCAGGCGCAAGGTCTCTGAAAGGTATCATCCTCTATCTGTCTTACCTTTACAGCATCACCTGGAACTTGTTTCTGTTCTCTCAGGTGCTTTCTCTGACAATAATGCATCTTTATATATATATATATATTGGAAGAGGTGACGGCTTGGGAGAAAGAGGGCAGCAGTGGACCGAAATTCTCTCATGGGAGCCTAGAGCTTTCATTTATCACAATTTCCTGGTCTGTTTTTCAATATCGATTACAACCTCTGATTTCTATGTTTTGATTTTCTGTCACCGGGTTCTTTTTAAATTTTGGACATATCAAGACATGACGCATCTTTCAATTTCGTCATTTCGGACATTGGTTCTTGCAATATGTTGTTCCTAGTCAGTAAGATTCGTATCTTTTAGAATTCAGCCATTTTTGTTGGGATGGAGGAGGTTTAAGTTTGTAATATACCGAGCACTATATTACTTTACTATATCATGCGCGTGTCAAGGAGTATATAGAGGAACATTAATCCTAGTCAAATTTTTCTTGGCGGCTGTCTAATATACAGATTGCATACCTTCCGGCTCAAGGTCTTAAATGACTAGGCTCAACTCAGTTTCCATAAGCTAGGCTCGTCAAAAACGCTGCTATTATTGTGTTTTATATGCAGTGAAGTTTGTATCTGGTCATCGGTAGTATCTTAAATTCTATTTCTTATATTCTCATGGTTGTAAGCTGTTGAAATCTGAATTTTATGGGAATCTTAATTCTGATTATCATTTGGAACAGTCAAAAGAAGAATGTGAATACCTGATTAGTCTTGCCAAACCTTTTATGGCAAAATCAACTGTTGTTGATAGCAAAACCGGACAGAGTAAAGACAGCAGGTTACACTTTCTCCTCTTTTACAAAGTTGCCAAAAGTTGTCCTCTCTTCAGTGGTAAATGCTAATGCTAGATTCTTCATATTCCCTGCTTGCAGAGTGCGGACTAGTTCAGGAATGTTTCTGAAGAGAGGACAGGATAGAATTATCCAAAATATTGAAAAAAGAATAGCTGACTTTACCTTCATACCTGTAGGTATGAGTTTTCTTGCTACCTGTGTAAAACAGTTTGTAACATTCTTTCTGAGGAACTTATTTGATCCTTTTTTGGTGCACATTCTGAATTACTGCACAAGTAACTCCAATGCCTGTTTGATTTGTTGAAAGATTTTATGTTCTATAGTATGGTAGTACTTACTACGCTTGAGGTATATGACTGCTCATTAACTACAAAATATTCAGAGAACGGAGAAGGGCTTCAGGTTCTCCACTATGAAGTTGGGCAGAAATATGAGCCTCACTATGATTACTTTCTCGATGAGTTCAACACTAAGAATGGTGGTCAACGTATTGCTACTGTTCTTATGTATCTGTAAGTGCTAGTTCTCTTCCCCAAGCACTTTTTTGCATTTTGCATTGATGGGTTCGTGCATACTCTTAATTGTCCCCTTCTCCTACTCCCTCATTTTCTTTCTGCTTCTGGGTCAGGTCAGATGTTGAAGAAGGTGGCGAGACTGTCTTTCCTGCGGCTAAGGCAAATTTTAGTTCTGTCCCTTGGTGGAAGGATTTGTCTGAATGCGGTAAAAAGGGCGTCTCTGTGAAACCCAAAATGGGTGATGCTCTGCTCTTCTGGAGCATTAGACCAGATGCCTCACTAGATCCTGCAAGTTTACATGGTTAGAAACTGCCCAAAATATTGTTGTGTAAACTTTTTTAACCAAGCGAGGATTTGCAAATTTTAGCTAGTCAATCTATGCTTCCAGGTGGTTGCCCCGTTATTAGGGGAAACAAGTGGTCTTCAACGAAATGGATGCATCTTGACGAGTACAAGGTCTGAGGCATTACCTTTACAGGTACATCTTGAGACTCACAGGAAATTAGGAGTGCAATCAATGCACGCGTCTCCATTCCTGTTCTTTACTCTTTAATTATGATGGTCTTCCAAGCTGAAGGATTAAGTTGCATGCACATTGAGTTTTGATTTCTCATCATTTAATCAGGAATCAGAAAATACTAAATAAGGCAGATTATTTTCATTGTTTATAATATATTGATTGATATGTGTTGCTTTCAAAACCTTATATGAAACACTTAACTGGTCGGTTTGCGGTTTGCACCCAGTACAGTTAAAATCAGTTTTCCTGCATAATATCAAAATTACCATCAATTAGAGTCATTAGTTAAAGAAGTTCTTATAACAAGAACATGCAAGCCTATTATAACAAGGTACAGAGGGAGTATTAATATAACTGAAGTAGGTATGTTAATATGTGCATGTAATCTAAAATCACCTTTAAAATGGTAATAACAATCATTGATAACAGGTGTTCATATTTAATGATTAAAGAGGCTCTCCATACTTTTTATATTTAGGGAGAACCATTCTTGAGGTGTTTGTTGTTTTCTTCAATTTTTTAATTTGGTATTTGTGTGTTTTTTGTCTCATTATTAAATCGATTAATTTTACTTTGCTAAGCACCATTATCCTTGTAATTTTGCTCTGTTGGCATTGTGTCCATCTGGAGTAGTCGGGGATACTATTTTTCCACATGATTTATGGTTTACGAGATATATATGAAAGAAAAGTTTTATCTTGACTTACGTGAACGTATTTCTCTAACGTCATCATAAACAAGGCATTGTTAGTTCCTAACTCCTTGGACAAAAGTTAATTTCACTTTTCACTAACCAAATAATATTAAAAGAATTAAGGAGAAAAAACCAGACTAGTATCAAATTAAGAATTGAAGGAAACTATAGGTAATTCAAGAATGATTTTCCCGCATATTTCATATTGAAGCATTAATGATGTAACATATGTACTCTGACTGATTACCTTTTCTGTTTCTCAATTGGCAATTTCACATTGCAGGATTGACATATTTTAATTGCTGGATCGCCTAGTGACATTTTTGTCTTGAGGTTTTTCCGTATTCTTTTTCACCTGTACAGAAGAAAAATAATGCTTGCTGATTTCTGTGGCTGGTTTGATCTTAGCGTTTTGGTTAACCACTTGGGTCCCCGGGGGATTGGCAGATCTGTTTTAGACTATGAAGTGCTTGTTTGGGAATACCGTTTCCCCAACGGTACATGTAAATCGAGATAAAACAATCTCAAAATCTGTAACAATCATCTTAAAATCCATAACATCTTAAAAAACGTAAGATTATCTTGAAATCCGCAAAATACCTCAGAATCTGTAAATTCTTTTCTCGCAACGGAATTCTCAAACGCACCCTAAGTCATTCTGATTTAATAGAATAATAGTAATGACGTGTAATTACAAAAAGGGTGCGTGTGAAAGGAGTTAAAAATAACCTTTTGTTCTAAAATTTGTTATCCCATGTGCTCTGGGTATTAAAAGTTATTTTTTTAATTCCCTGTCTTCTACAATGTATCTCTTCATTTTATTTTAAAATTAATTACCTTGTACATACTAGAATATAAGTAACAAGTTTTTATTTAGTGTTTGTTATGTGTAAAATTTTCGAGCAATCAAAATTATTCCAGGTAATGCATGGGGTGGATGCTCAACGGAAAGATAAATATAAATTATCAGCACGGCGAATTATTAAACATACAAGAAACATGGTGATGCAGTTATATGCATATAGAAAGATTATTCAGGGTATAAGAAACAGTGAGAAGCAATTGAGAGTGGAAATGGCAACAATGAGGTGAGTGATCAATCAAAATCAAAATCAAAATCCATAATGCCTTGGGCTTATTATGATGTTGGATGCATTATTTCATTCTCTCTCACGCGTCTCATCCCGAGTTCTTCATCATGGCCACAAACTCTTCGTAATTTATTCTGCCATCCTGCACCCAAGAACGGAAATTCATCACACCCTGCCACATACAATAATAATAATAATTAACAAACCACCACAGTTCAACCTACTTTATCAGTGTCCACATCGTCAATCACTTCATCTATTGTAGCTTCATCCCCCATTCCATATTCAGTCAAAGCCTGCCTAAGCTCCTCTCTTGTGATAAATCTGATCCATATCACCCGATTAAATCAACAACAACTTTATCATTCTGATGCACGTTAATAATCTCGTAGAATAAACAGTTTGTGGTAATGCAACAGCTGGCCAGGGTGATCAATTAAATTGTATGTATGGATGGATGGATACTAACCCACTGTTATCCTTGTCGAAGTATTGGAAAGCCTTGAACAAGTTCTCCTCCTTCTCAAGTCTATGCCGATGCATGGTGGCCGTTATGAATTCGTAATAGTCAATTGTTCCATTCTTGTCAACATCAGCCTGAAACCAACAACCAAAAATATGCATCATGCAATCTTCCCTTTCTTACTGCATTAGAAGAGGCTTAAGGTCTCATCAATTACACACAAACTCTACTTACAGCATCCATCAGCTGCCGTATTTCAGATTCGTTAAGCTTGGATCCCAATTTGGACAACCCAGCTCTGAGTTCATCAAGTGTGATCGTACCGCTGTTATCTGTATCCATATTGTTGAACATTTGTTTCAGGCCCTTAATTTCTTCCTCTGACAGGTTTTCTGCTATCACCTTCCAAAAATCCAACATTCGGTTACTGAGGGTAAAATAAGGTATTTCTCTTGAGCACTGACGACAATCAGACTACAATTTCAAATCTAGAAAGAAGCTATTCCTGATTCACTGACAGAACAAAAGGCTGTAACTTACCTTCAGGGCAAGTTTCTTCATTTTGTTCATTGCTCTGAATTGTTTCATCCTAATTAATACAGCACTGTCTATAGGCTTGTCAGATGCTTGACCATCAACCTTCATCCATGGATGTTCTGTTCCATATGCATAACACTAATTGTAATGTTTCTGTACTAAAACACTGGTTTCTATAATAAACACGACGAGTTATTTGTTGGAATCTTCTATACATGCGGCAGTGCTGACGGCTTTTAGGGGGGCATGGGGCGGTTGGGGTTAACAAGATCAATTATGTAGAAACAGTAGGTAGAGATCGCAAACAGTAACAGAAGAATGGTCAAGATCAATTATGCGTTTAAACTGAACTACATTCTTACCGAGGGCATCAACAGCCGTGATGCGTTTCTTGGGATCATATGCCAACATTTTCCTGAGCAAATCCTTGGCAGAAGCTGAAATGGAAGGCCATGGTTGGCTCTCAAGATCCAGTTTACCTTCCAGAATAGCATCAAATATCCCTTTCTCGTTCTCTAGAAATAGTTAGCCCATGGCATGTCAATAAACCGAAGACTCATAGAACTGAAGACAACAAATGTGAAGGGGACAAGAGAGTGAAAGAAACATTGCAGTGGAGCAACAACAGAGGCAGGCATTATACACTTACCAGCCCAGAATGGAGGCACCCCACTGAGGAGGATGTATAAAATGACTCCCGCGCTCCATACATCTATCTCCTTTCCATAACTCCGTTTTAGAACCTCCGGGGCCACATAGTACGCACTCCCCACAATTTCCTTGTACTCTTTGCCTGCATCAAACCTCATTGCTATTAGTAAACCTCATAAAAAATACTTGCTAGGAAAGAAACGAATTCAAATTGACAGTGATGATACTCTCTCCACTGAACGTTTTTGTATTGGCACCATCAAGATATATAGATACCATGTGTTTCTTGATCGGATAGCTCATTTCAGAATGTCCTTGATAACATGTTTTGACCGTGCCTGTTTTCCGACGTTGTTGATCGTGTTGTATGTTTTCGAATGGTCATTATTGTGGTATGGTCCCAGAAAATAACAGTGAACATGACGGCCCCGCTAAATGTGAACGAGCTTACTCCGTTTACCTGTCACTTTCCTACAGAGGATCGTTTACTCGCTTGACTACTCGTTTTCCTTTTAATCGACGACTTGGTCAATCTCCCATCCTGTCTGTCGCCTAGTCCTTCAAATCCATTGGGTTGAATCCCACTCTTTATTATGTGAAAACGTTCCACCTTTCCTTTTCATTTTGAGACATACACTTTCTCATGTTACTCCAAGATACACTTTGTTTAAAAATATTAGCAATTACACAGGTCTTATAATTGTTATATCATCGTTTATATAAATATATAACGTGCTTGTTTGGCAACATCGTTGCCAAAACGGTGCACGTAAGCCGATACAAAACCATCTTGAAATCTGTAAAAACCATCTCGAAATCCATAAAAACCATCTTGAAATCCGTAAAACTATCTCGAAATTCACAAAATGCCTCGGAATCTGTAAAATACATTCTCCTAACGGAGTTCCCAAACACACACAACTACAGTATATGCACATTCATTATTCGTTATTATAAAAATATCTAATTTCATAAATCCAGTATCGAATTAAAAGGATATAATTTTTTTAAAAAAACATGTCTTCTTGATTAAAAAATTTATATTATTCTTAAGATCATTTGATCCTATTATAAATTCAAGAGGCTGTTAACTTGTTGTATTCCATTTCCGCAGAAGGAAGATAAAGATGGATCATGGAAACCGGAAAACAAAAGCAGTGCCAGTCAATGTTTTCATTGCTCGTCTCATTGCGTAATTCACACTTCTTTCGACGGATGGGTTGAAATTTAGGAGAGCAGAAAAATAGCAGCAAGCAGTTTAGATTGTTTTATAGAATGGAAGAAAATCAAAAGGAATACGGAATTGAAAGTCCTGGGGAGGAAAATGGAAAAGAGAGGAAGAAGAGGAATGGCAGAATATTGGAGAAACGATCGAGGAACAAACCTGGCTCAATGAAGACAGAGAGGCCAAAATCCATGGCTTTCAAGGGAGAATTGGGGTCCCTAGTGGCCAACAGGAAATTCTCGGGCTTAAGGTCCCTATGAATGACCCCCATGAAATGACAGACGTGAACCACGTTGAGAACTTGCCTGAATATGACGGCGGCCTCGTCCTCGGAGTAAAGCCCTTTGGCAATAATCCGATCAAAAAGCTCGCCACCGGAACAGAGCTCCATGACCATATGCACGTGATGCCAGTCCTCGTAAGCTCCCTTGAACTCCACTACGTTGGGCTGCCCCGTCAGGTGCTGCAGTATCATAATCTCCTTCTTCACGTCCTCGATCCCCCTGCGGCTGCTCAGCTTTCTCCTTGATATGGACTTACAGGCGTACTTGAGTCCAGTGAGCTTGTCGGTGCAAAGGTAAGTGATGCCGAATTGGCCTCTGCCCAATTCTCTGTCCAGAGTGTAGAGCGTTCTGATGTCAAAATATGGTTTGCCCAAGACGGGACCGACTTGGTGAGTGTGAGAGGAGGAGGCGGAGTGTGGGGTTGGATGATAAGGAGGAGGAGGAGGGTGCTTTCTCTTGGGAAGTTGTTGGTAGTGAGGATGGGCTGGCGAATCAGAGGAGGGTTTGCTGAAGCATAACCCCATCCTCTGTCTTCTATTGAAGAAGCTGGGAAGGGATGAGGAGCATGTTCAGTCGTGAAGGGTCAGCCCAGCCCTGGGTGGCGTGATCCTCTGCTGCCATCATTCCCTTCCCTGCTTCCCTCTCCCTCAACTTATAATTATAATACCCATTGCCCTTCGGGCCCACCAAAACACGTCTGCTTTCCTCAACAATATTCTATTCCATTTAGCGACCACTGTGTGTTTGGGCACCAACAGAGTCGATCAAAAAAAAAAAAAGGAGAAGAAGAAGAAGGAATCTTTTATACCAATCCCCTAGGGGGCTATCCCAATTAAGTATCGGGAAGGGCTGGGGAATCTGTGATGGATAAGAAGAGGAATAAGAGGACAAACCGGGCTCAATGAAGACGGAGAGTCCGAAGTCGGTGGCTTTGATGGGGGCGTCATCTTCGTGGCTGGCCATCAGGAAGTTCTCAGGCTTCAAGTCGCGATGCATGACTCCCATGAAATGGCACACATGGACGACCGTGACGATCTGTCTGAACAGCGCCGCCGCCTCCTTCTCGGAATAATTGCCTTTGGCGATGATGCGGTCAAACAGCTCGCCGCCGGTGCAGAGCTCCATGACTAGGTACACGTTCTGCTTGTCCTCGTAGGCGCCCCGGAATTCCACAATGTTGGGCTGCCCCGACAGATGCTGCAGTATCAGTACCTCTCTCCGCACGTCCTCCATCTCCTCCCTCCTCGTCAGCTTCCTCCTCGCTATGCTCTTGCACGCATACTTTCTCCCGGTCTTCTTCTCTGTGCACAGATATGTCACCCCGGACTGCCCTTTCCCCAGTTCCTTCTCCAGCTCGTACATCTGGCTTATGTCTACGTACGGTTTCCCCAGGACCGGCCCTAGCTGCGGCGCCGGTTTAGAAGTGATGACGTCGTGTTGATATTCCCTGTGCCTGTGCTTGCGAGGAGAGGAGTCCGATGAGTCGATAGGGATTTCATGCTGTGAGTTGCTGCAGCAAAGCGCCTTGAAGAAACCAAGTCCCATGCCTCCCTCGTGATGTTTTCAGCTGATTAGCTGCCCCCTCGTCACTTCCCTTATATATTCAGGCAGGTGGGGTGCATATTTCTTGTTGGGTGGCCGTGATGACCGATGGCTTTGGGCGGAAGAAGAAATCCGATTCCATGAGTCGTCGCTGGTTATTGGTATGCGTGGAGCGGCAAGACATGCATCTGATTCAAACTCCTCTCCCAGGCCATCCCTCATACTTCCATTGTACTGCCACCCACGCTTTGCATCTCCACCAGCCCCGCCACTTCTTTTCCTCTGCCATCTTTCCCTTTATAATTCATTATTTCTATTCTTCATTTACACAACTTGTATCCATTGATTTTCAACATAATAAAGTAATTTGACGAATCTGTACGCATACATCCATCTGCAACCTAATGTTCCTGAATTATTAGCTTCTATCTGGCACGGATTATATGCTGTGATGGTATAATAATATACTAATGAGTAATCATTTAAAACTCTTCAATTTCAACAGATAAAAAGTATAACTTTATTACTTAGATTAACAGTATATATAACATAATTTTAGGCGTTACCAAGTAAGTATATGTGAATAATTTTAGCTCATAAAACACATTTGATTTCAAACAGTGTCGAATTTACCAAGTTCAGCTGATGGATAAGTTAGCCATCATTTTGTATCACTAAATGGAGCCTTGAATTGACCGGAGTCAAGTGAAGAATTATTCAGACAAAGGGCCGCTTATGACACGGGGCTTCCCCTTTGTGGGGCCTACTTAAATCCATACTTGCCGTATCCCATAGACCATGGGAACGGGTTTCGGTGCTTCTCGCGCGAGAAGCACCGCGTCCCTCTCCCCCTATATATATATATATATATATTAATTATTATATATTTTATATATTTTATTAATAATTAATATAATTATAATAATACATTTTAAATATATTTATATATTTAATATTTTAAATTTATTCTATTTTATTTATTTTTTATGGATATGGACATTAGAATATGGTGTTGGGGTTAAATCTTTTGGATCAGCAAGGCAGGCAGAATCATCATTTATCTTCTGCTTTTAGACATAATGATAACATTCCATAAAAAACACGTTTGTTGATGTGCCTGCTGACTCTCTCTTCTGCTTCTAGTTAAAATGATAACATTCCATGGAAAAACACGTTTGTTGATGTGCCTGCTGACTCTTATACTGGAGCTTACCCTGTAACACAAATTGGCCGCATGTTAATTCCATTTGACCATATGGTTATCCACGGGGAGCAAATTTCACAGTTTCAAAGGAAGTGGAATGTATTTGAAGATGTTATTCATGTATGATTAATCACTATAGAATTGTATCTCAAGTATTTTTTTAATATCTGCTTGCAGAATAGAGAGGCTAGAATTTTTTTAATTATTATAAAAATATTTAAAGATTCAATAATTCATAAATAAAAGAATAAATAAAATAGAATAAATTTAAGATATTAAATATATAAATATATTTTAAATATATTAATTATTATAATTATATTAATTATTAATATATATATATATATATATATATATATAAGAGATGGGGCGCGGTGAGTTCCTAGACCATGTCACTTTCATTTGGCAATAACACGCCTTTTGGTTTTAGAATGAAGCTGCATGTTAAATAAACACGCGAAACCAGCCTGTAAAGTATTTTAAATATTATTTTTTAAATAGAAGATATATATACGTTTGTAGTAAAACAAAAAAGATGACACGGCTAAAACAAAACCCTGTTTCTTCAATTAATCTTAGTAGGTCGTAGGTTCTTCTCTCTTGAAACCAAAAATTAATTTGCCATTAAGTTATCATAAACAAGGGTATTTAAAAAAATATTACTATTATTATAATTATAACTGGACCAACTTTATTAATATCGCCAAATTAGTAAATCAAGTCCAACATTAGGATTGAAGGAGTATCTTTTTCAATAACAAAGTGATTATGTATTTAGTGAGGAGACGACATAAAAATCATCATCAATTTCACTATACGAACCCAATGATTATTCAGATTCTTACAGATATGAACTCCATAATCTCTTTGATAAAAAAACCCCCGTAATCGTGAATGATATATTTTATTTTTTGAATTTGCATACAGCATACTGCATGGAAAAAAAACGCAAATCCTAGAATTTAAGATCATTTCACAGATTCCACATTCAATAACAAACCCATTTATTAGTGGAAGTAGGCAGGTGGTCCTGGCGAAGTTGACGCCTGCACTCAACAAAAACTCTCGCTGACTATTAAGTGATTAGAACATTCGTAGCCTTATAAGTTTGATCTTCCACATGAGATACATCAAAAGGGAACTGCATGAAGGCCAGGCTAGATAAGCAAATTAAAGGCGTGAATAATGTATACAAGCGAAAAATATGATATTATCATGGGTCGGGTTGGGTGATGGGGAGGTGGCTAGCGATCAACAGGCATGACGCACTTGGGGTGGACTTGGTAGCCACATTGGAGGCACTGGTAGGCCCAGATGGAGCCTTGTTCATCGCAGACACAGCATATGAAGGGCCCTCCGCCATTGCAGTCGGAGACCAGATTGAGACGGTGGCGATGGCCGTCGTGAGTGACCAACGTGGGAAGCCCCCTGGCCTCTTGCTCCATCTGCCTCTCCAGCGACTGAACTCTGGCATGCGTGAAAGGGAATGCATTCTCCTGGTACAAGTTAATGAGGTTCCTGCCGTGTCTCGTGATCGTCTTCCCGTCAGGACCTATTATCACTAGGCACGGTATCCCCTGAACATCGAAGTGCCTAGCCAGCTTCCTCATCTCCGTCTCTCCGTACGGCAGCGCCAGCCAGGGCATGCTTCTGAAATATGACTCGAAAGAGGCCTCGTCCCTGTCATTCGATATCAGCACGATCTCGAAGTCCTCCTCCCTTTTCTCTGCCAGCTCCTGCTTGATCTTGTGGTATATGCCTATGAGTTTGGGCGTGAAGTTCTGCCCTGGCAAGCACCACTGGGCTGAGAAGTATAGCCCTATTGTTTTACCCACTAAGGATGCCACCGGTACCTATTTATATATATGCCCCCGTCAGCGCTACACTCATCAGTTTTCCGACACACCATGCAAATGCTTGGCGCCCACTAAAACTTTAGCACCATATATATATATATTATGACTTGTACTTAATTATGCTACCCATATTTTCATTCTGCACCTGTATGTCCTATTTGTTTTGTTTGTTCAAGGTGAAATTACATGCAAGCAGTCTCTACAGATACGGGTACATTCAACATTTGCATCTGTAAATCGATCGTTCCGACAACACAAAAGTGTAGTTCTTTAAGACTAATTGAACCTATAATTTTAAACAGAGAATGGGTTGACAAATAACATAATATTTGTTGCGAAATCAAACAATAGCATGCAGTCAGTGATGGGCACGTGAATAAATAAATATCTGGGTTTATATATGTGCATGATATATATAACGTATGGCATCAGAAAGAGTTAACGCAAGTGTAACAGAAATGAGGTGAAATGGTATACGTACCTGCCGGGATCCCGGGTGGCCCAAGACATAGTCCCTATCGGGGTTGGTCAGTAAATCAGTAAGAGTCTGGTTTTCATGCCTGTCCCTCTCTTCCCGATGCAACAGCGCTACCCTTTCCTTAGTAAATGGATAAGCTTGCGCTCCAAAACGATAGACGAGATTAACTCCATCACGCAAGGTTTCTTCCTCTTTAGTGTCATGGGGTTGCAATATCACTAAGCAAGGAACACCTTCCAC
>JANTPZ010141747.1:0-15744 GCA_025593235.1 Vachellia pachyceras | reverse complement strand
TAATTACATATCACCCAAAATGCCAATGGCCCATTTGTGAACGCGGTAAAAAAGTACTTTTACGTAAGCCGAAGTAATTATGTAAAGGAGATTATCTCGTTTTGTGAAAAAACACTGTTAAGCTTACGTTGAATTTTGGAAACATTGTTCCAAACAAGTCCAATAATAAAGCCCCTACATTGATAACAAAATTTAAATTTAGATATGAGTTGTAAACAAACTATTTATTAACCCTACTAAGGAAATTTAATAATATTATTAATCTTTTGTATTTTTAAATTTAAAGACTGTGTTGTTTGTGATTAGTTATGTGCTTCAGCTATTTCTGACTAGACAGGGCCCAGAGCCATAGATGGATGACTATGTGAGGTGTAGGAGGACGTGGTACTTTTGAAGGTTTTTATCTTTCAGCTCCTTAAATTATTGCCGTATCTGGAAAAAATAATGCAAGCCACTTTATTTAATTTAATTTAATATTTGGTAAAATGTGCTATTTTATTACAAGCCCTTTTCCTCATTGATTTTGCTGCCACTCTTTTCTTCTCTTCGGGACTCATTTTTTGTTTTGTGCCCGTTGCAGTTGCACTGCCAGGTGTCACGGGGCCATTACTCTCTCCCTCAAAAGCTAGCTCCTCAGAAGTGCGCAGCATTCCACGTGGCCAACCCACCACGCCACTCTTGTCCATCCACCTTGGATCGGTCCCACGAGGGAAGAGGAACCATTACCCCCTCTTCCGACAAGCTAGCTCATGGGGGCGTGCAGCGCGCCCGCTTATATAGCCCAACACCTTCCTAAGCCTCTCTGATGTGGGACTTTGACATTCTCCCCCAGCCAATCCGCGAGCGACCTCGCTGCGGGGCCCACCGGCGACCTCGCCGGTGTTCGGAGGGTCCACCAGAGACCGAAGGCTCAGAGCTAGCTTTTAGGGGAGAGAGTAATGGCCCCATGACAAATGGTATCAGAACCAGCCTTGAGCCTTCGGTCTCTGGTGGACCCTCTGAACGCCGGCAAGGTTGCCGGTAGGCCCCGCAGCAAGGTCGCTCGTAGATTGGCTATGGGAGAATGTCAAAGTCCCACATCGGAGAGGCTCAGGAAGGTGTTGGGCTATATAAGTGGGCGCCTTGCACGCCCCCATGAGCTAGCTTTTAGGGGAGAGAGTAATGGCCTCGTGATAAGTGGTATCAGAGCCAGCCCTAAGCCTTCGGTCTCCCCCAAAAGCTAGCTCCTCAGAAGTGCGCAGCGTTCCACGTGGCCAACCCACCACGCCACTCGTGTCCATCCACCTTGGATCGGCCCCACGAGGGAAGAGGAACCATTACCCCCTCTTCCGACAAGCTAGCTCATGGGGGCGTGCAGCGCGCCCGCTTATATAGCCCATCACCTTCCTGAGCCTCTTCGATGTGGGACTTTGACACAGGGTTGAAAGAAATGTATTAGGCCCACACAAAGAAAATTAAATTTAAATAATATAATAACTTTAAAAAACAAAGAGCATATGAAGTCAAGAGGAAAAAGTTGTCTGGTGATAAGTGTAAAGCCAAATGTCAAAACGCTAGAATTGAGATTTTTGGGAGGTGAGACCGGAAAGCAAGGGAAAGAAAAGAGGAAGATTACAAATATATAGTGAAATAAAAATAAATTCATGATGGAATAAAAATAATGTTGATATTTGAGTTTAACCAAAACATTAATGAAAAACCCTCACAGATGGATCAGCTGGCTAAGACTGTCTAGTTTAATTACGGTTCTCGGATTCGAGACTTGGGAATGCAGCATCCTTAAAGTCAGGGGCACCAACCTTGATAGTTCTTGTCATACCTCGATCCGGATTAGTCAGGAGATATTGATGTGTTTAAAAGATTTTTTTCCCGTAGGGTGGTGGAGGAGAAATAAAAAAAGCAATTTGATGAATTTTTAATTAAAAAATAAGTTTAAAAGTAAAAAGAGATTAAAGTACAAGTGAGTGTCTTGTAATTATATTTCCTATTCTCAAAAATTTGACACTTCTTTCTATGTTAAATCTCAATTGATTAAAGTTGTTTCATAACTTCCTATACCTAATTAATATTCGAAATGAACATGCACATAGTTTTGCCTATTTCAAAACTTGACCCTAACATCTCCAAATAAATAATATTTTATCTGTTGGAATTCAACAATTTGTCTACCCAGATTTACAATGACCTTCTAATTTTCGGAAAGAAATCTTTTAAATAAATTTGTGTATGAATATGTGCAAGATCTAAAAAAGGTTCATGATACAACAAAATAGAAAATTTACAAACTCTTGATTTTAAGTTAATCCCTATAATTTTAACTCTATTATAACTCAGTCTCTGAAATTCAATTTACTGCAACTCAATTCCAAATGGTTAAAACTTTAAACTACATGGCTTGAGTTGTAGTGAGTCAAAGTTTAGGGACTGTGTTATAAACAAGTTAAACCCATAGGAATTAAGTTGCATCAAATCAAAGTTCAGAGATTGAGTTGCAATTTCGTTAAATATACAGGACCAAAAGAATGATTTTTCCTTTTTTTCTTAATATTATTTATCTCTACATGTCACCTATCCAAACTGTACGCCTCAATTCCTATCACATGACTCGCTCTTCGATTTCACTTTTTCTTGTTTTGCGCTCCAAGAAGGAATAAAGAATGAATGAATGAATGGAATGAGAATCAGAAGGCTCCAAAGCGCATAGCTGCGGCGTACTTGCATTATTAAAGCGGATGCGTTGTATATAAATAAAAGAGCTTGAGACCTGACCGATCTTTTGCGCCGTTTTCAGTTTGGACGCCCCCACCTAAAGCCCACCCATTTCAAATTATACTTTTATTTTGGGGAGATTTATTATAATATCCCAAAAAAGGAAGTTATTTATGAAAAGGTCCCAAGAGGTTATCAATGATAAGTCAAAGAGTACCATTGACAAGTGGAGCAGCTGCCATTGACAACTCTTAGGACCTTTTCATAAATAACTTCTTTCTTTTGGACCTTACAATATATCTCTCTTCTTTTTTACTCTTTTATCAGATTTTAAATGATATTTGGGAGAATTGTAGATAAATCTTCCATTGAAACATTAATTAGAGAATATGATATATCATTAAACCTTTGTTGAAAATCAGTTCCATTGAAACTTTTATTTTGGGGAGATTTATTATAATATCCCAAAAAAGGAAGTTATTTATGAAAAGATCTCAAGAGGTTATCAATGACAAGTCGAAGAGTACCATTGACAAGTGGAGCAACTACCATTGACAACTCTTAGGACCTTTTCATAAATAACTTCCTTCCTTGGGACCTTACAATATATCTCTCTTCTTTTTTACTCTTTTATCAGATTTTAAATGATATTTGGGAGAATTCTAGATAAATCTTCCATTGAAACATTAATTAGAGATTATGATATATCATTAAGCCTTTGTTGAAAATCAGTTGCATACAGGAAATATCAGTTTCATAATATGTAAGTTAAGTTGCATAATGTGAAAGACCGACTGTATAATTTAAAATGTTCCATTCCACAATTAATTTTAAATGGAGATTTATCCCCAATTTTCTCATGACTTTTTTAAGGTGTTCAAAAACTAAATAGTCCAATTGAACCCAAACCTAAGGTGGTTTGGTTTGATGCAAAATATGTTGTAATATAATGAAATTAGAATAGATTGTATTAAATTTATTGGTCGATTAGACATCGTTTTTGGCAAGTGTTTGTACCATTTGTTGCAGCTTGGTTTGTTCTAAATGAATTCTTTTTAATATTTTGTAATTTAGATGATTTTTTTATTTCATATTGTTTGATATTATTATAGATTTAAAATTGTAAAAGGACAAATTAAGATTTTGAATTTCCATAATCTCAAATCAGGACACTAGATCAAATAGGGATTTCAAAATGTTAGGGAAAAAACCACATCACCCCGAGTCAAATATCATCTTTCAAAACCAATCTCCATTATTGTTATTCTCTACTCCATTTTTATAATTCCGTATTCCATTTTTTGTTAACAGAATTCATTCGAATAAGTCAAAGATCATTTTAACAAAAATTTCAATGCTCATCTCAAATGAACTTTGTTGAAAAGAATGAAATAGGGAATATTAGTAACGAAGATTGGTTTTGAAAGCTAATTTGAAGGAACTCTGTTGACAAAAATGAAATAGGGAATGATAAAAAATGGAGTAGGGAATAGTAATGATAGAGATTGATTTTTTTATTAAAGACATAGATCAACAGCTACAGAGTATTATCATTACACAAAGCCATAGTGATGAAATCGAGCGGTTGATTGACGAAAATGATACCCTTCACCATGCCTAGAGCTTGTTTGGCCATTATATCAGCGACCTCGTTAGCACTTCAGCAGCACCATTTCACACTTGCTTCCCATTATTTTCTCAACCACTATTATATCTCGGTAAGTAGCGCTCCCTCCTAGTGCTCTTCAGTCCATCCATTGCTCAAGAGGTCCACTGCTTCTCTACAATCATTTTCAATAACAATCCTTCTCCATTGTAAATCCCATGCACGCTTAAGGCCCCATAGCATAGAGCCATCGTGGTCCTCGAACAAGAAACCATCAAACATGGAGCCATCGTGGTCCTTGGCGATTCCAGCACATGCAGATTCCATTGAATGAAAAACCATTGCCTCGTCGACGTTGATCTTAATACAGCCAGCACAGGGAGGTTGCCAAGAAGCACCCAACTGGGAGGGGCAGCTAATCTTTTCTGGTTCTTATGTTGAACAGGACAACACCGCCTGAGCCTGAGTGATAAGCTGCTTCAAGCCCATAGCACTGTGTTTAAAAAGTTGAGCATTTCGGTTCATCCAAATCTGGCGAGTAACAATAGCAAACCAGATGCACCAAGGGCTTCCTATAATCACCAACCCACTACTTAGGTTCCATTCTATCCATTTGGTTGAATCATTCATCTCCCAGAAATGCCGACGGAGCTGATACGGCATAATATGTTTCCAACACTTCGAAGTAAAGGTGCAATCTCTTAGAGAATACAAAAGGTCTTCTCTCGGGTTGTCACACAGACTGCAGCTGCAACTATTATGCAAACCCCTACGAAAGCGATCAGTATTGGTTAGCAATCTATCTCTGCCACAAAGCCATAAGAAGTGCCTATATCATTGTGGGACCGGTAGGTGCCAAATCTTCCTCCATAGCCCCTTCTCACTTAGTGCCATGCTGGCTGCATAGTGACTAGGGGTGGAAACAGGCCAGGCCAGGTCAGGCTCCACCCCAAACAGGCCTGGCCTGTTTGGGGGGAATCTGGCTTGGCCTGGCCTGTGGCCTGTATTCAGGCCAATTTTGTGGTATGAGCTTGGGCTTGTTTTAGGCATGGCCTGGCCTGTGGCATGTATACAGGCCTGTTAAACCAGATTCTAGATAAGAAAAAAATGGAATTATGGAGGCTAGATTCCAGATAAGCAAAAAAATAGCAAGCTACAACTGGTATAATTTCTTCTAAAATGAATTGCATAAATGGAGAACTACACGTGCGCACACAAATGGTTATATAATTAGCACTAAAAGCAAAAGGGAGATAGGATCAGGGAGATGCTAAGAGCATATGGGTAAAATAATTAATCAAATTACTTAATTACAATAAAAGCACAAGATCCCTCCCAAAAAAAAAAAAATAAACCTCACCCTTTCTTCGCTTTAACTTGACATGATGAAGAATTAGGAAACAAATATTAGATCTCCAAAAAGAAAAATCCCCGTCCATGAATTCTCTAATCAGTCAAACAACATAAAACTCATGAAGCAAAAATTTGATTTAAAGGAAAAAAAACAGAACAGAAATATAGATATGCACAGAGAGGGAGAGAGTATCTGTTTGTACTCCAACTTAATGGTGTAAGAGAGAAGGATTGGACTAATATCTCCGGTGTTTGGTCTGGAGCCAGAGACAATGGCATCCTAACTATTGGATGAAGAAGCATGCACCCACAAATTTGAACCTTGGACAATTATAGAATAGATCTGAAATGGGGTGCGAGTTAGATCGCAGATCTGGGAAAATGGGGGTCAAAATGAAAAAGATTATGCTATGTTTACCTGCCAGAGTGTCAATGAAATGGAGTAAACGAAAATGGAGGATGAGCAAGATCCTTGGAGAGAGAAAAGGGAGGCGACGCTTGAAAGGAAGAGATGCCAATAAGCAGAAAAGATA
Organism: Vachellia pachyceras; assembly: GCA_025593235.1. NCBI lineage: Eukaryota > Viridiplantae > Streptophyta > Magnoliopsida > Fabales > Fabaceae > Vachellia > Vachellia pachyceras. The sequence continues at coordinate 9,543 of JANTPZ010141747.1, read as the reverse complement.
CTGCACAGAGACACCGCAATAGAGTTGTGAACCAGCACCGCACAGAACAGAGATGAAAATGAGTAGAAAAGACACTGCATCGATTAACAAAAAAGATGAGTGAAGCAGAGGCGCTTAAACCTAGACGATGTGTAGTTATGAACCCTATTTGAATCAGTCGAGTGAAGAAGAGGCGCTGGATGTTGTTGAGTACTGACCACATGAAGCAATAAAAGGGTTGGGCTGAAAATACAGTAACTTGCTCGAAGACAAAAAGGCCAATCGATTTAAAAAAGGCCATATCACATAGGAAGCAATGCATATTTTTTTAAAAAAAAAACAGGCCGCCAGACAGGCTAAAAAGGCCTGTCACGCGGGCTGGGCCTGGGCCTGTTTTGGAAACAAGCCTTTTAGGTGGCCTGGGCCTGGGCTTGAGCCTGTAAAAGCCTGGCCTATACCAGGCTTTTACAGGCCAGGCCGCAGGCCCCTGACAGGCTGCCTGGCTTGTTTCCACCCCTAATAGTGACGTGTACGTTGATTTAAGGGAGAATTGCCCATTAGCAGTCAGCCACCACTTAGGTTTGTCTTCTCTTCCACACCAGTCTAGCACCTTCGTTCACTTTATGGCCTGAACCACCGTAGATAGAAGAAGAGAATCAAACTTCTCTCGCATCCAATCTCCATTCAGGGATATATATATATAGGCCCCCACTTTTTCCTCTTTCATATGATCCACAACTGCCCTAATAGCATATGTACTTAGCTTCTCATGATAGGGTAGCCAACAATCTTCCCAAAACCAAGCGTGACACCCATCCCCGAGATGCGAACCTAAGCCCTGTAGTGTTTTGTTCCATGTTAATCTGATTCCTTTCCAAGCTTGGGATTCAATTTTCTATTTCCTTATCCGAGGAACAACATCAGACACACAGTTATATTTTTCTCGGATGAAACTCACCCACAATGCATCTCTACGTGCAATTAGGCTCCACCCAAGCTTTATCATGAAGGTAATGTTTTGTCTCCTAGCTTGTTTGAGACCCAAACCTCCTTCCTCTTTCCTTTTGTAGACATCGTCACATGCTATTAAATGAACTCTACTGTCCTCACTTGTGCTGCCCCATAAAAACCTACAATTTCTCTTATCAATTTCATTACAAGTGCTAGCCAAAAGTAAGGTTGTCTACATCGTATAGGCCGGAATTGTTGCCGTCACCGATGATACAAGAGTATGTCGAGCAGCCATAGATAGATTATGTGGTTTCCAATTTGTGAGGCAGTTGTCCATCTTATTGAGAACATGTTCATAGGTGTTTTTTCCCCACTCTCTGGTGGTGAATGGGAACCCCCATATACCGTCCCAAGTCAGAGGTAGGCATAAATTCCAGGAATTGATTGATTTCCTCTCGTCTTGTATGATCAATATTCAGTGAGAAGTAGATCCTTGATTTAGCATTATTCACCTTTTCTCTCGATGCCGCACAAAAATCGTCAAGGTAAGCCTTAACAACCACAGTTTAATCAAGACTCGCCTCTGCAAACAAAATTAAGTCCTCTGCGAAGAAGAGATGGGAGATAGCTGTACCATTCCTTTTTAAACGAAAAGTGTAATATATTTGCTATTGATTGAAATAAAGGCTAAACTGTTAAATATTATGTGAAACAGAGCACATAGATAGAAAGTACATAAAACAAGGAACATAATAGGCCAGAAAGATTTTTGTCGGATAGGCCTAAAACGCTGTAATTCATAAGAACTTTAAAGTTAACCGTGGCAGGGGAAGGAGCAATTTCAAGAAGGGTGACCCCCTGGGAAGGGACCCATATATCATTTTATAAAAAGGTTTAGGATATAGAGGTCTTTAAGAATAAAGAGTAAGGGTAAAATGGTAATTTTGGAAAAATAGAGAAAGTAAGGGAAAAATGGTAACTATGAGAAAAGGAAAGGGCATTTTGATCATTTTGACAAAGTCAAAGTCAAAAGTCAACTGTTGAACAAAAATTTTCAGATGCCCAATAGACAGAGCTTGACTCGCGGAGCATAATCGTGAATCACGGATTTTTGTGATCGGACCCGATTTCTGTCTAGAGAATTCTAAAGGGCAAAAAGGGGAAATAATTGTTTAAGGTATTAGGAGTTCTCCAAAAATTTAGAAAAAAATACGAAAAATCCAGTGAATTTTATAGTATTTAATAAAATTATTATCCAGTGTACAACTAAGGTGATTTTCCCGAAAATTGGGAAAAAGACCTGAAAAAGACCCGAAAATCCCCGGAATATAATTATTTCAAAAATTAATTTTGAAATATCTAGAGGGCATTTTGGGAAAAGGAAAAGGGATTGAGAATCAGTGAAAAATATAGTATTTTTCAAGGCCCTAAAAGAATTTTGCTCTCCAATTGTACGTTTTCAGGGATTTTGGATAGGAGAAATTGATCTTGTAAAATTTAAGAAAAGGAAAGGGTATTTTTGGGATAATAATTTTGTTATATTCAAGATGAAATTATGGAGATTAAATGAGGAAGAAAATATCTCCAGAAAAATAGAAAAAGATCTACCGGAATAAAGTTAAGTTTACCGGTAAAAAGTGTAATCGGTAAAAGTAACCGAATGGGATCCAATTTGGTTAGAGTAATCAAATGGTAATCAGATTTTTACAGTTGTAAATGTCACTTTATGAGGGTTATTAAGAGCATGCCAAGTGTCCCATATATGGCTCCATAATAGCCCTTATATCTAAACTTAGTAACTAAGTATTAATCTAAACCCTCCATTTCATTAATCCATTAAATGGGCATTATTAAAACAGAAAATTCATCTCGTCCTTCAGCCATTTCACGAAAAACCAGCAGCCGCAAGAGAAGAGAAAAGTCACGCTATTTGAAAGGAGGAAGAGGAGAGAAAGCTTGGTGAATCTTCAAGGTAAGTAAGCATACTACCTTGTGATATATATGAAAATGATCCTTGCAACTTCCTCTTCCTCTTCCATGGATCAAAAATCTGATTTGGCCTCTCTTTTTCAAGTTTCAAAACCTAGGGTTCTTGAGAGAAAAGTGAGAAAGAGAGGGATTTAAAGCCATTTGTTGGTTGCAAATGCTTCCTCTTGATGAAAGAAGTATATTGATGATGTTGTGGTTGTTGTTGAAGTTGTTTTGTGACTTTTGTAAATTTGGGAAATCATGAGAAAATAGGGGAGGTGCTGTACAATTCTCCACTTGATGTAGAAGAGCTAAAATCATGCTTTCCCATGCATGAATGAGAGTTTGGAAACAAGAATCAAGTGGTAAAAAGATTGGAAGTTGAAAAATTCATATATTTTGAATGTGCGTGTACTGTTTCGGTTGGTTTGGAATCTGATGAAGATGAATTGTTTTGATGACTTTGATGCTTCCAATGGATCCAAAATGATTTTTTTGTGTAGGGTATAAGTGGTCCCAAGTTTATGGAAGCATTAGAAAAATTTAAGGACATATTGATGTTTTAGGGTTTTAGGAAGTTCAAGTGAATGGTTAAGGGAATTCTACATTGTTTCTTACTTTGGAAATGGCATATGTTTGATGGCCATTAAATTGTCCATTGTGTAGGAAAAGAGTTTGTTCAAGAGGGTGACTTTTCAAGTGTTCAAGAGAGGTTCCAAAGTAAAGAAGAATTAAGAAACAAAGGTAGCAAAGATTTCTAACTTTACCTAACAATGTTGTGCAATTATTCTAATGATGTGCATGACTTTATGACATTGTGGAAATGTGTTTATGAGTGATATTATGCTATGGCCATATTCATTGATATGTGCTTGGTACACATTTTGCATTGTTACACATTAATTCCTAAGTTTAAAGCATGTCATGCAAGTTTTCATTTATGTTAGTAAGCATTGCTATTGAGATTTCCAAAAATCTCACCCTCCCCCACTAACCATTTCTAGGTACAAGTTCATCAAAGGGTAAGGAGAAGGTTATTGAAGCATGAAGCTAGTTTTATGATGCCTTCTTGAATGATGTTTTGGAAATGTATTAATATGATACTTTAGTTTTAAGTTTATATGTGTTTTGTAATTAAACCTCTACTAAGTGATGTTTATTAAGAGGTAAAAGCATGCTCCAAATATGGGATAATGCAAGTTTAATTATGAGTAAAGAAAGGAAATGAACTAGCATGCCTAAAGAAAGTAAGTAGAAAAGTATGAAGTTGTAATAGCAGTAAAATTGCTCAAGACCCCAACTTTGGGCTAATGGGAAACAGAGCAAATGAACTCCAAATGGGATGAAATTTTACAGAACAATATTTCATATTTCAAGATTTAAAACAAGCTAAATAAAACTGAATTTGGAGTTTTGTACAGAAATTTATTAAGTTCCAAAGTTTGAAGAAAATCACTGAAAAACCTAGGAAAAATAGAAAAATAACCAAATGAATAGTACTTTTTCACGAATTAAACTGTATTATTTGGGCAAGAAAATGACTCAATTAGTATTTTTCCATTATAAAGGAACTTACAAGCTTCAAATAGAAATTAGAAGCACTCAATTTTGATTTTTCTAGAATTAGTTATGAATTTTCAAAGTTGGTCCAAAATGCAGTGAATAGTAACTTTCAAAAACTTGAAAGTTTTCAAATTAAACCACTTGGACTTTTTAATCACTTTGAGGCTTTCCATTGATTTTAAATCAATATATAATGAAGCTAAATGTTAAGTTAAGGTATGTCACAAAAAGGATGCCAAGAGCCTAGAGTTACTTCACGCTAAGTTAGGTGGCCTAGTTTTTCAATAGCAATTACAAAGAGATAAGGAGAGATAGGGTCTCCTTGACGAATGCCCTTACTAGGGTTAAAGGTAGGTCCTCTAGAGCCGTTCCATAGAACCTACATATCAACAAAAGTCAAGCAGTGATGAATCAAATCAATAAAAGTGGGGGGAAGCTTTAGTTCCCTTAAGCAATTAATAATAAACGACCAGCTGATTCGGTCGTAAGCTTTTTTCAGACATATTTCTCATTAAATGCATCACTTCTTGGGCAAGAATAATATTATCGGATATTTGGCGCCTTGGTACGAAGCTACTTTGGTTAGGAGCAATCACTTGAGACAACACACCTTTTAGCCTTGACGCTAGAAACTTTGTGACAATTTTATAAATTATGTTACACAGGCTAATAGGTCTAAAGTCATGAAAGGATTGAGGTGTGTCCACCTTAGGAATTAGGGCAATGTTGGTAGTATTAATGACCTTAACTTTGTGCGGGGGTTGAAAAATCTCCTTCACCATACTGATTACTGAAGGCCCAACGTGATCCCATTGACAATAGTGGATTCAGACCATCCGGACTTGGAGCCTTTAAAGCTCCCATGCTGAACATAGCCTATTTGATCTCCTGTGATGACGCCACTTTCCCCAACTCACGAGTCACATCAGGGGCATAAGGGGAAATTGCGCGCCAAAATTCACATTGTAGGGCCAGGGAGGGGAGCACATAAATAGTTGTTGAAAGTACTTAGTGCCCATCAAAGTAATCATTCCGCAATCATACACCCATTCTCCATCCTCATCCTGTAAAGCTTCTATCTTCTTTTTCCTCTTTCGGCGTTTGTCACAGTGTGAAAGGATTTTGTATTTTTATCCCCATGGTGAAACCATTGACAGTGTGATCTTTGAAGCCATATCACCTCTTCTTGCCACAGACACCTCTCCAACTCTATCCAAACCTCCTGTCTTTTCCCATCCTAAAACGGATCCTCTTGTGCCTTTTCATTCACCTGTTCCAACATAATTAAGAGGTCTTTTTCCTCTTACCAATATTCCCAAAAACTCACTTGTTCCACCCATGAACATCCATCTGAAAGTGTTTGACATTACCATCCCACTTGCACTCTACACTCTAATTCTCCTTTACTAGTTGTCCAAACCCTTCGTGCGCCACCCAATGAGCAAAGAACCTGAAATGTTTATTTCCTTGGGGGTACTGAATCTCTTCCTGTAGCGATGAACTACGTCCTTTTCTTCTAGAGACATTGGCGGACTCTCACACTTTATCTCGGTGAGTAGCTTTAGAGACTATAATATATTTTAGCATGTGAAATTGATTTTGGAAGCTCATTTAATGAACTTTGTTGACAAAAATGGAATAGGAAATAATAAAAATGGAGTACGAAATGATAATAACAGAGATTGACTTTGAAAGCTCATTCAAAAGAACTCTGTTGACAAAAATGAAATCCCTAATGATAAAAATGGAGTAGGGAATGATAATAATGAAGATTTGTTTCGAAAGTTCATATTTAATTCGGGGTAATGTGGTAATTTTCCTAACATTTCAAAATCCCCAGTTTGGTTCAGCTTCCTAATTCAAGATTATGAAAATTCAAAACCCTATTTTACAATTTTAATGGTCTTTTTCTAGCATTTCCCCTAAAAAAATGCATTTTAGCCTCTTAAAAATACCTAAACTTGACTAAAAAAATACTATATATTAGAAGGAAAATCTTACTAGTCGTTACCCTCCGTACGTTAGTTAAATTATATTCCCAATTAATATGTAAAAAATTTAGGAAAAATAAAAAACCTTTAAAATTGTAAAATGAAAAATCCGGGTTTCAAATTTCCATAATCCCAAATTAGGATCATGAACCAAACAAGAATTTTAAAATGTTAGGGAAAAAGCCACGTTGCCCCGAGTTAAATATGATCTTTCAAAACCAATTTTCATTATTGTCTTTCAAAATCGAATGGAAAAAAGGGGTCATTCGAATATCATATGTGGCACTTGTTAAAAAATATGTGAAAATAAGATATTTATTCGAAGAACAACAATATGAATAGAGAATGGCAACAATGAAGTAAAAAATGATAACAATGAAATATGGTAATTATTGAAGAATATATAAAATAAGATATTCATTCAAATAATAACAATGAAATAGGGAATGACAATAATAGAATAGGAAATGACAATATAAATTTGTTTTGAAAGGTCATATTTAACTTGGGGGCAACATGGCATTTTCCAGAACATTTTAAAATCTTTGTTTGATCTAGAGTCCTGATTTGGAATTATGGAAATTCGAAACTCTAATTTATTTTTTTACAATTTTAAAAGTATTTTTTAGGATTTTCCCAAAAATTTATAACATATTTCCTATGAAAGTTCCCATAATTAAGATTTTCAGTAATTAAATCTTTTCTCTCTTGGACGTCAATCAAGGATGAAATGTCACAGTTGCGTTTTAAAAATTCAAAAAATTCCTGAAGTATGCAACCATTCATGTCAATGTGATGGCCTCGATAGGAAAATTGGTGAGTATGGAAGACTTCGCATGTGTGTTTGAAGAAAAATAAGTTTACAGATTTCAAGAAGAATTTACGGAATCCAAGAAGAATTTACAGATTTTGAGATGATTTTCTAGATATCGGGATAATTTTTTTCAGATTTTAAGATAGTTTTTTTGAATTTCGATATGGTTTTCAATTCAATCCCTTTCATTGTTTGAAAAATCTATGAACTATCTGTACTGGATCACTAGTTCAATCCTACACAAAGATCAGCATCAGAAAGTTCATCTCAAACTCTTATTATAAAAGATCTTTCATCAAACGGTGATAATTTAAATCTCCAAAATCAGATAAAATTTCATGTTAATGCATTAGATCTGACTTGGTATTTGTGATGGTGGATTCTCCCTAAATGATCAGGAGCTGTTTCATTGGAAAAATTCCAATGAAGCTTCAAATAAAAAATTCCTCCAACCTACCATTCAGGATTCCACTTCCTTCATTTTCATTTATTTTTTATTTAATATATGGTATCTTTTATTCATAATTTGTACTTCACAAAAATTTTTAAATTATATTCAATATAAAAAACTTTAAAAAATTAATACATTTTGGTAATTTTATATGTGACTATAAATGAAATAAAAACATAATCATATTTATCAAAATTATTTATATGTAAAGAATCCCAACAAAAATTAAGATTTAAGATCACATTGAATTGATTTCATTTATAGGAAGTTATACTACATCGTTTTTAATACCAAGGTGGATCAAATAACTGTTGGACATAAATCCATATTAGAGCGCAGCGGAAGTCTTACGTACCTCTTGCCATAGTGTATATACTTTGAGATTTGCTTGAATTCTAGCACTCACAAGTGTTTGTTTAACACTTCTCCATGATATTGCTCCTTCTGCTAAGAGGAAGACATAACCAGTAGTAGATATCCTTGTATCTTCCCATCCTCCTAGATCAGAATGTGAATATCCAATCACTTCAAGATTGTTTGCTCTTCTATATGTGAGCTTGTATTGTTTTGTACCCTGAAGGTATCTAAAAACTTTCTTTGCAGCTAACCAATGTTTCATTCCTGGATTACTTTGATATCTCCCTAAAATACCCACGGCAAAAGCTATATCAGGTCCCGTGTAAACCTGTGCATACATTAAGCTTCCTACTACTGAGGCATATGGGATTCTTTCCATCTCTTTTCTTTGTAAATCATTCTGGAGAAATTGATCCAAAATGAATACATCTCCCTTTTCAATGGGAATGATGTTGAAAAAGATAATCTGTTAGACCACTCCCACTGATCATATAGATGTCTTGCATCTCGGTCAGTAGAATCATCAGCTAGTCTTTGAGGTTCGTCAATCCTCAAAGCAAGATCTAGACCCATACATCCAAGATCTAACAGAACACTATCTTTCTAATCAAAGTAATTAGTACCATCCAGGATTGTTTTGTTACTTAGATCAGTAACAACCCTAGTGGTAACAGGAGCTGCAAAATTTACGTATATGCTCACATTAGTCTTTTTGAAGCAAACACAATTACTGTGCCAGGTGTATGGTCAACTTATTTGAACCATACGATTACAAATACGTATCACTAGCATCTACCTGTGGGCAAAGAATACTAGCATACAATGTATTTGTCTAAAATTGATGAAACTAAAACGCAATTATTTTTTTCTAATACCTGTGGGCTACTTAGAAAACATAAGGCCATTATATTTCACCCTAATTAAATGTTTGATTATAATTATCTACCTGTGGGTAAAGATAAATCGTAATCTTACATTTAATTACAATGATATTCTATAATACCATATGTGAGTCATTAATGTGCATGCAATTTAACATAAAATGAGGATGCTGTGGCTACTCCCCAGATATATAAGCATGCTACTCACGAATATCTTTTTGTGCATTTAAATACATAAATATGCAACAATAACATAATGAAAATTTAACAGTTAATCTAATTAACAATATGTAACTAGATAACTGAAATTCTCCCACTAATTCATGCTTCATATAAAATTGCTCAAATAAATCTTACTTCAGAATTAATTCTAAATTTCAAAATAATTATAATTTCCTAAAGAGCAATAATATATAAATTTATAGACAATTTAAATTATTCATACAATTAATTTGTAGAATTAAATAAATAAACAAATGTAGAGCTACTAAATAAACAAATATCATAAATATCCAAGAATAATATTTATTTGGCTCTAATCAATCTCTATAAAAGCATAAATTCCAATTATACAATTGAAATAAAAAA
>JANTPZ010141746.1:0-16558 GCA_025593235.1 Vachellia pachyceras | reverse complement strand
TGTCCAGAAGAGATGGGCATCCAAATCTGTGACAACAGAGGAAGATGACAAGATTAGCATTGGACCTCGTGGTACTGGACAATCTGGTGAACATGACAGGGAAAATGGAGTTGTTTATTATGGTCCTATCTCATCCACCATTAAAAAAGTTAAACTTTTGTCTCTCTCAACTTGCTGCCTCTCAGTATCTCTGGGCCCTGTCATAACCTTCATGACATCCCCTGATATGAATGTCATCTTGAAGGGTGCAGTAGCATCATCTGTGATATTCTTAAGTGCTTCTACAACAGCTGCGCTTCACTGGTTTGTTAGCCCTTACATTCACAAGCTCAGGTGGCAGCCTGGTTCAGATAGCTTTGAGGTGGAGATGATGTCGTGGCTGGCAACTTATACACCCAAGACGATTAAGTTTGCTGATATTCGTCCACCGGACACCAAGAGGCCTTTTGTGACCTTCAAGGCTAATGGGAACTATTACTTTGTTGACACAGAGCATTGCCATAATAAGGCGCTTTTGGCAAGATTGACACCGCAAAAAGTACCTCAGGAGTCTGCTTTCAAAAACTTGTGAATTGAAACACACTGATATAAACTCAGATAGTTTGCTGTTAAGGACGGTAGTGATATCCCTGGGTCAAATTCCATCTGCGGATTAAAATTTTCTGTCCCAGTATTTTTGTTTTGATAAAATAAGATGTTTGAGCTTTGATTTACAAAGAACTCACTCAGGGTGGCAGTTTGCAACATAATATGCTCTAGTATTCTGATGCAACTGTAGCATTACTTTTATTTTTCAGTTATTTTCTGTTGCTCAAATTCGTGCTTGTTCTTTGTGCGATTCTACACGTTATAATTAGAATCTGGAGGCGCTTGATGCCTTAATGTTGCTGTGCTACTGCCATGGTGCGGTGACCATGACTACTGTTGGCGGTATTGTAGAGCTGAGGAGACTCAGAAGATCTGAGTTAAGTGTTAATTGTACTTCTGTTTGTTGCCTTGTAATTTTTTCCCTTAGACCTTGTACTACTATGGCTTGTAATGAGCATATATAGAAAAAAAAATTAACGAATTTTTAAAACTTGTTTTGAAAACAATTTTATAAAACTATATTTGAAAATAAAATGCTGAGACCGAGCGTAAAGCTTCAATTGAATTTTAAGTCTTGAAGTGGAGGAAAAAAACCATCGGATGAAGAATAAAGTGTTTCTCAATTTCCCAAATAAAAACTAAGAAAAACAAAAATAAGAAAGAAAAACAAGTGATTTCGTTTTTTGTTTCTAAAAACACACAAAAACAAATTACCAAATGAGTTTTATTTAAAAAAAACTATTTTGAAAATCGGAAAACAAACCAATCCTAAATAATTTTAATGTTGATGATTGGCTTGTATGAAATTGGAATTCTTGGTTTGAAGGGGGGATTGTTGAGATATGGGTAGACCCCAACTATGGAAAATAAGCCTTCATTAGTCTGTTTGGTAAAGTAGTAGAGAAGTACTTTTATCATTTAAGAGGTAAATGTGTGAAAGAGATTGTCTTGTTTTGCGAAAAAACACTGTTGAACGTGCTTTTGGGATATTGAGAAGCTTTCTCAAACACACCCCTTTCTTACCTTGTTATGCATATTGACTTGCTCCTTTGCTAAAAACAACTGTGCATGGGGTGTGTATAGTGTTTCCATCAGCATCATGATCATCATCAAACAACTAACTAAATCAGCCATGGGTACTAAACATGTCATAAGTACGCAATACTCCTCTACCTTCTTGGTTTGGAACATCCGATGGTAACAAATTATAACAATTTTTCTCCATACAAAGTTTATAATTGGTTAATTCATTGGTATTCTAATGATGTTTGCTACGGAATAGCTGGAGTGGAGATGTCCATTCTCCCAAGTTCTCTAGTAGGGACTTAGATAAGTGGTGAAAAATAATCTAGTCAAATCCAAGAAGATATACCAAATAGTCATATCAAGAAAAATCAATTTTGCAAGTAGCTTTATTTGCCAAACCTTCTTCCAACACAGAGCCATTATTTTTTGGACTGAAATAAACATATATTGAAAAAGGCGATCGGATAAATCGGTTTGTGATCTCTTCCAAGCAGTATTTGGAATAAACTTGGACTTTAGCATTAGATTAATTGGACAAGATTTTCTAGTTATCCCATCACGTGGGAGTTGAGTTGATAGCATTGAGGTGAGAGTTAAGTGCTGGGCTTAGATGATATGACAGCGTTTGGTTTGCTTATTGCTTGACATAGTTTCGGGAATTCGAAATGGAAAGAAGAGGAGGTGGGGAGGGTTGCGAGTCCAATAATAGTGCTTCTTAAAACTCTTTACCTTCAAAATTGACAAGGTAATAAATGGAAATGGTAATTATTAGTTATTTGCAAACTTATCTTTTAATTGTTACCACTACCACATTTACCCTATACTTGGATGGAGAGAAAATGATGGATGAAATAAAATTTGGAGAGAAAATGAGGGATGAAATAAGTTTTCTCCTACTTGGATAAGAGAGAAAACGTGGGAGGAAGGAAAAGTTGGAGAGAAAATAGGGTGTGGGTCCCACCACATTTTCTCTTCAACTTTTCTCTCAACACATGGAGAGAAAATAGAGAGAAAACTCTTTTTCCTTATCTACTCACATGCTCTTTTATTACTTTTTCATTTTTAACTAATTAAGTTTAACATATAACTTTTTTAAAATCTACTTTCTTTTTTAAAAGAATAAGATTTAAAATATATTCTAATATCTAATTTATTTTTTAATTGCTTTTTAAAATCTCACAACCTTAAAAAATATGATATATTCTTATCTAACTTATTTTGTTTTGAAATATAATAATCTGAAAAGATATCTTTAATAAATAACTTGATTTTAAATTATTTAATGATATTAATGTTAAAATAATTTTTCATTATTATACTTTATATATTTTAAGGAAACTTTACTTGTTACTAAAGATTTTAGTTAAGGATACTTTAGTCTTCCAACCATTTGCCCATTTTCTTTCCTCCTTGTTTTCTCTCACACATTCAAATATGATGGATGATAATATTTTCTCTCCACTTTTCTCTTCTCTCCATTCTCTCTCCTCCCAACTTTTCATCTCATCCAAGCGGATTAGGGACGGAGGGAGTGCTGCTGAATATTGTGAGGGGTTGCTATGGGTAATATATATTGAATCTCTAAACTCTGACAATGAAAGAAGCTACTTCAAGTAAATCGGATTACTCATGACAGAAGCGACTACAAACGCAAATCTCAGGACCCGGGTAAATCCAAAAAATACAAATTAAATTTGGTTTCAAAGTCACCAGCAGCAAACAAAGCCAGAAGAACGGAAGCAAGCCTATACACTAAAAAACATGAATTAGGACAGAGAAATATAATGCTAAAACCTCAATAGACAAGTCAGCGGCGTCCATACAAAAATGACTGTTCAATCAGACACTTCACATTGCGCAGCTTGAAACTAAACGCCAACACAACCAAGAAAACAGAGAAGACCTTGCCACCGTCGATCAAGAACCCAGTTCTGGGAACAAAGGTTGCAAGATGAGGGTGGCAACTTAAAACTGCCAACAATACACCATAAACTTTGACTCTGGAATGGGGTATTACCTACAAGGAACCAACGATCACTGCAACCATAATCAAATACTTCCTTTGGTAAAGAAACCCGCACGATTCATTTGCCTTTCTTCTGTGCAGCCTTGGTGATCTTGGCTGATGTAGCGTCTTTCTTCTCCACGCTCTTGATGACTCCCACAGCCACAGTTTGTCGCATGTCCCTCACAGCAAAACGACCAAGGGGAGGATACTCAGAGAAAGTTTCCACGACCATAGGCTTGGTGGGAAGCATCTTCACAAAACCAGCATCACCATTCTTCAAAAATTTAGGCTCCTTCTCAAGCTCCTTACCAGATCGCCTATCAATCTTAGTCAAAATCTCAGCAAACTTGACAGCAATGTGGGAAGTATGGCAATCAAGCACTGGGGCATAACCATTTCCAATCTGACCAGGGTGGTTCATAATGATAACTTGAGATGTGAAGCTGGCAGCCTCCTTGGCAGGGTCATCCTTAGAATTTGAGGCAACATATCCACGCTTGAGATCCTTAACTGCAACATTCTTAACATTGAATCCCACGTTGTCACCAGGAAGGGCCTCCTGGAGAGCCTCATGGTGCATCTCCACAGACTTAACTTCAGTTGTGAGTCCACTAGGACCAAAAGTCACAACCATACCAGGCTTCAGGATCCCAGTCTCAACACGTCCCACTGGGACAGTGCCTATTCCTCCAATCTTGTAGACATCCTGAAGGGGCAATCGAAGAGGTTTATCTGATGGTCTCTTTGGCTCTAGGATCTGATCAAGAGCCTCAAGTAGGGTTGGACCCTTGTACCAATCAAGGTTGGTCGACCTCTCAATCATATTGTCCCCCTCAAAACCAGATATTGGAACAAATGGAATTTTATCTGGGTTGTAACCAACCTTCTTCAAGTATGAAGACACTTCCTTGACAATTTCATCATACCTGGCCTTGGAGTACTTGGGAGTAGTAGCATCCATCTGTCATGGAGATTAATAGGCAACAGAGAAATTATTAGTTAATTCAAGACTTAGGAACTTGATTTACTAAACTAAAGTGAGTGCGTGGATCTATGAGGTTTAAACACATACCTTGTTGCAGCAACAGATCATCTGCTTGACACCAAGAGTGAAAGCAAGAAGAGCATGCTCACGGGTCTGTCCATCCTTGGAAATACCAGCTTCAAAACCACCAGTGGTAGAATCAATGATAAGAACAGCACAATCAGCTTGGGATGTCCCAGTAATCATGTTTTTGATGAAATCTCTGTGTCCTGGAGCATCAATGACCGTGCAGTAGTACTTGGTAGTCTCAAATTTCCACAAAGCAATATCAATTGTAATTCCTCGTTCCCTCTCAGCCTTAAGCTTATCAAGAACCCAGGCATACTTGAATGATCTCTTGTTCATCTCAGCAGCTTCTTTCTCAAATCTCTCAATAACACGCTTGTCAATACCACCAAGCTTGTAGATTAGGTGGCCAGTGGTTGTTGATTTCCCAGAGTCGACATGGCCAATGACCACAATGTTGATGTGAGTCTTTTCCTTACCCATTGCAGCTCAAGCTAGAATCAACTGTCCAAAAGAAATATGAAATCACAAATTACACACGACATATTTCAAATGGACGGAACAAATCTAAAATACCAATCAATATATTCAGCTTCCATAATCAACCATATATGATTAACGCAAGACGCACATGAAAGCAATATTGCATTAGATTACATAATCCAAGCAAACGGCATATCAAAAGGGTCACACATTCTAGCAGAGGGAAGAAAATTCCTTTAGCCCAATGGATATTCTAAGCGCAGTCAGTCAAACGATTGGTTCAGTATGACATCGAAGCATGCATTGATCCTCCTCGATAAGGAGATTGATTTATTGGCAGAAGCAATCATTCAGAAAGACGCAAAACATCATAACAGGACAATTTTAAGATGTGGGCTCAACAGTTGAATCAATAAAGCGATAAACAACGCCAACAGAGTTGAAACTGCGAAAGAAAAGCATCGATGAAAACAATAACCGTACACGAATATGAACATAGAATTAAATTGAACAGAAAGTGCTGCAAAATGATCTTCATTGAATGAAAATAATGTAGAACTAGATTCCTGAAAATCCATCGAAGGTTATAAAATTCAGGCAGAAGCGGAAGGAAAAGATAATGAACCTATGAAGAATAACTGACAGCAGCTAAAACCCTAGCCGCAGTGGATAATGACGACCGATGACCGATGACTGATGAGAGCCGAGGGCAGTGAAGCGAAGGAGGGCAGAGCAAGAGGATGATCGTTTATAGGATACTTTAGATTGTTCCGAAAATGGCCCCTGCTTTACTTTTATCTTGACAGCGATATCCAAACACTTTTTTTAAATGTTGTTCCGAAAATGGCCTCGGCTGCACTTTTATCTTGACAGCGATCTTTCTTTTTTCTTTTTAAAAATGAAAGTGTGAATTTATTTAAAAAAAAATTTCATTCAAAAACACTTGCATTTGAAAATTTTTTGGTTGAATATTGCCATGGAAAATTTAAATTGGAGTAAATTTACCTTTAACCAACTTGGATTGTTAAATCATCAATAATCAATCATTTTAACTATTACATGTACTGGTGTAGCACGTTCAGCTTATCTTCTAACTCCTCCTCATCCGTATCACTTCCCCTTTTTGGTTGGAATGTTCCTCACAAACCAATGACTCTGAGCAATTCCATCATCATCCTCTTCAGTGACGGACTCAGAACCCTTAGCTCAAGGATTCAAGATGAGTGTGACTTATTCTTAATATGTTTTGAGAAGAATTTGAGCAAAAATTTAATAGATTTAAAATTAGTAAATAAGTGAGTGCAAAATTATGATAATGTTTAACTGATTGAAAGCTAAGCATACAGGTTGTTTGGATGAGGTTTACAATAAACACCAAAAAAATTAAAGCAATAACTCGTTAACTTTTATAGCTCATACTTCAACAATCAAACTGAAACTGCCCTTGATGGTTCCTAATCTAATTCTGGGCTTTATAGCTCCTGATGACAATGTGATGTAGTTTCTGTTCCTTCAATTGTGAAGGAATGAAAAGCTTGTTTGGATGTCAAAACCTGGGTTTTGTCATAGATCATTTCATTTGGCTTGGCATCCATTCATGTCCCTCAAAATCCCCGGTTTCGATCAAAGTGAGAAAATTTACCTTTGCATTGGATGAATTGCAGCGATGGTTTAAAGCATTTCTAAAATGGAAGTTTCCAAACATAGATCTTGGCTATGTAAACTCACTTTTGAAGAAGATCAATTGTGGAGAACTTTTGAAGATTCCAAACGCATTCTTGGTGTTCAGATGGTTGTTAAGATTTCCTTGTCCCACCTGAGTCTTTCGTGGCTTATCTACACTTTCCAATGGATGATTTAGGTTTAGAGAGTTCATCATGCTAAATGTATAATATTTTATGCAGATATAATCTATAACATCATTCTGCAGCACATTTTTGGGAACAGCAGCCCGTATACCCTGTGAAGTGTTAAAACAACAATTGTAGGTTGGTCTTTATGACAATGTGGGGGAGGCTGCAGTTGGGATTTGGCACCAGAATTGAGTTGGGGGCTTCTTTCGTGGAACTGTAGCCACCCTTTGTCGTGAGATTCCGTTTTATGTTGCTGGCAGTGGCTCTTATGATGAATCTAAAAGGGTACATATCTACTCATCCAGATGTGTGTATTCAATGCACTGTAATAAGCTAGTGTGAAATTTGATAATGTGTGTTTGTGGCATTGAAATATATTCCTATTTGGCTACACTCACAAATATGTTGTTTTGGTCGACTCTGGATTCTAATTGGAATGATATTGCTCATTGTTGTGAATGCTTGATACAATAGTATTCCTATTTTGCATCATATACGATATTGAGTAGAGTGCTGTGTGGGTGTGGAAGGTTGTTCAGCAATTACTAGGGCGGGAACTGCAACCTTGGGAGACGGTGGCTGTAGGGGCTTTATGCGGTGGCTTCACTGCAGTCATGACGACACCAGTGGATGTAATTAAACCCAGAATGATGACGGCACAAGGTCAATCTCTGTCGGCAATGGCAGTTACTCTCGCTATACTTCGCCATGAGGGACCACTCGGCTTATATAAAGGAGCAGTGCCTAGGTTCTTCTGGGTTTTACCACTGGGTGCCTTCAATTTTGCAGGCTACGAGCTGGCAAAAAAGGCCATGACCAAGTTTATGAATGACGAAGTTCTCAAGATGGCCACTTCTAAATAACATAATAATCCATGGCCCTTGGAGTTCTTTCCTTCTTCAGCCAAGTTGTTAGCATGGATCCCAATTTTTATTTCCGATCCATTTCGATTTGTACCTGTAAATTTTCTATGGAACAGAACGAGTTAGCGACTTCTTTCACTTTATTCACCTATTCATAGTCCAATAGTTTATTCTGGAGTAATCATAGCAACAATTTGGTATTGAATTGAATGAAAATGGATTAGCTATTTTATGTATTAAAGAGCGAAAGCATATGATTATTTATTATTACATTTTTTTATAAACTTCACAAAACGAAATGATATGAAAATTGATAAATGATAAATCACCGTCCACAGAGGACCGCCACATTTAATCTATCATATTAAATTCAACAGCGGACTCTATATACATATATTTCATGAAATCCATAGGCTTCGACTCAGGCCGCTCTAGGAATCTGCTGTCCTGCCATGGATGCCTCCGACGAATCCAAGTCCAAGACGCCGGCTGTGGTGAAGCTGAGCCCAATTGATGCGACTCCCTCGACTTTCAAAGACTACGGTCAGGTTATCGAGGCTTCGCCGGACGGCGACGAGTTTGGTCCTTATGACGCCCAATTGGACTTGAGCCGAGGAACTCCCAGGTCCCTATTAACCTTCCTTGCATATGAGTGTGCTGTTCGTCTGTTAGGCGGAGAGCGACTTTTAGATTCTGCTCTCCCTCCGTCCCTCCCTCCCTCCCTCCCATTTTTAATTCATTTCTTCTGTCAGTTCAGTTGATTTCTTGTTAAACAGTATTGCATCTGAGAATATTCGTGGACGTCGTTCATGGTTCTGGGGTTTTCGTTTTCCTCTCACTTTATAATTCTGGTTGGATACTTTTAGAAATTGGTAGTGGGGAAGAAACTTGGAGTCTGCGGCATTGGAAATCATAACTTTTTCTTGGGTTCTTACTAAAATTGTTAGCCTAGGTCAATATGCAGGTCAAGGAGCTGTGTGTTTTGATTTCATAGATAAATGTGTGGACCTATGGCTAAATTTGCTGTTACTGGGTAGCCTGATCAACTAGTGAATGATTAATTTTTTTTTATTTATTTCTATTATTACCGAAGATGGATTGATAATAAACGTCAGAGGTGTGTTTGGTGTTAGCCCTGATTGGGTTAACAAATTTAGGTCTAGTTTTTAGCTATTTGGAGGATAACTAAGTAAGCATTCATTTTGCACAAAT
The DNA here is from genome assembly GCA_025593235.1 of Vachellia pachyceras. Classification (NCBI taxonomy): domain Eukaryota; kingdom Viridiplantae; phylum Streptophyta; class Magnoliopsida; order Fabales; family Fabaceae; genus Vachellia; species Vachellia pachyceras. The sequence goes on along the minus strand of JANTPZ010141746.1, from coordinate 7,474 downwards.
CCATTCATTTACTTCTTTGGGAGCTAATGTAAGCAATATTTGGCCGTTGCTTTGATAGGTTTTACATTATGCATCTTGAACATCGTCCTCTAAAATTTTCGACGATTACACACCATGTAAGTGTGACCCAGTGTCTCGGGTCAATTGGCGGCCATGTTTGGTATCTTGGCGTAGCTAAGCCATCCATTCTTCATTCAAATGCAGTCAAGGACGACAACAGCAAGAAGGCTGTGCAATCACGTTGCGGTCATCTGTATGTGCCTCCTTCTGTTGAGGATGTCCAGGTTTTTAAGATTTCTGGTTCCAAATTTCTGAAGCTTAACCGCGGGACATGGCATGCTGGCCCTCTATTTAAGGCAGAAACTATGGAATTTTACAATCTCGAACTAAGCAACACAAATGTGAGCCTTTTTCACCTTTCCTTTATCTCAAGTTTCTCATGCATCGTAGTTCTTGAAGAGGGTTCTTCGAAGGACGCTTGGATGCCATGTAATTTTTACCCAAATGATTCATCAATTGAAGGTCATGGGAGACTTGAATTCTAAGGCTTAAGTTCAATCTGAATTGAATTGAGAATACAGTTGATGCAGCAAAATAATCATTTGCTAAACTTGGTTTTCATCCATCTGTCTATATGTCATGAGCCCTTTGCTAATTAGATTCTTGATTAGACTTAGAGTTAAGACACTAGAGGATTTTGAGCAGTTTGCTAGAGGTTCTAGGTTCAAACTCAATGCTGTCATTTATCAAGATAAACAGAGATTATAGTTGGGTTTTATCACGTATTTAGAACTTCCACTTCTTCCATTCTGTAAGTTCACTCTTTCTGCCACACTCTTGGCTTTTTTTATGTGTCAGAATAAATGTATGTATCCTTATTTTTCGTCTCCGCTTATGTATTTAGTGAGGAGATAGGCCTTATTTTGGCTCCAAACGTAGAGTTAGACTTTCCATTTGGTCTTTCACACATCATTCTATTTCAATCTACTAATTCAATCGTCTAAATTTCAGTAATACTGTATTCCATCCATCTCGTTCCAGTATTTAATTTCAGATATAGTAGTGTGATAATTTGGATGTTGAACTGAACTTGCGAGTGAACAGACTGTTCTGTCATGTTAGGCGTTGAAATTTTTGGATGGAAATGGAATAGAATGGAAACATACATTAAAATAAATTTTTTTCCTTGCGAGTTTTTCTCTCGTAATGATTGATTGGCAAGCCATTTGTGTGGCCTAACTTTGGGTTCTGTTTATGTAGGTGATTGATCATACGACACACAGCTTCATCAAGAACGATGGTGTGGTTTTCTCAATCGATGAGTAATTCTATTGCTTTCTCTACTTGCTTGCAGCATTTTAACTAGCACTGCAAACTCCACATTATTCAATGCTACTACATATATTATCCCATGATACTATATGTAATTTAATATTTATTTGTTAATTGCTAATATTAATGTGTTAGCTAAATAAATTTTATGATGTGTTGTACAGAGTTTGTAGAATGACTTGTACATTATAGTATGGAAGTAAATTGGGTGACGTGTAATATACATATATATATTGATGGTGAAAAATATGAATTTTTTTCATCAACATCAATTGGCATATTTGATTTGCTTGCATTTTAAGAAGGATTGGAGGGTCAATGCCATTGCCAAGCATCGTTTGTTTGATAAGTAAGCAAGTTAAGGAACCATAAAAGATGTAAGAATTGATCTACTTATGTGTGTGTTTGAATTAGCTTTTTAAAAGTGATTTTACACAATCTAAAGTAAGTATGTAAAAGAAATTTTGTCTCCACTTGCGTAAAAGTGATTCTAAGAGGAATGTAAAAGTGATTTTACATAATAGATGCAAGGGACTTAAGCCTAACAAACACTCCTTAAAACCCTATATGCACACATACACAAATCTTAAAAACTTGAAGGAGTTAAAAAAAGAAAAACAACAACATGGAGGTGTCAAATATATCTGTTTTCACCTGCTCTATTCTTTTGTGTCTATGGCAAGAGTAGAATGAGAGGAAAGATGGATCCTCTAATGAAAAACTTAACAATGATATTTAACCAAATCTTCTTGTGCTATGACTGAGGGAAAGAATCATTGCAAGTTAGGCAGTCTTCACCCTGCAAGCTTAATTGATATGACTCTTGCGTATTTGGTCTATCTGCAAGCATTTACAATCAGTTCATACATGCAGGAGAAATGAGAGAGCATCAACTTAAAAACTGTAAAAACCTATGTTGATAATCTCTACCTATATGATCCAATTTGAACTCAAGTTGGTTCTTAAACTTAACACTAGTCAAATCCCTCTCTCATCCGAACAACTGGTGCTATTGCTCAATGATAGTATTACTTTGTTTGAGAAGGTCTAATTTCTTCTTTAGAGTTCTTGCTAGTAAAATCGTCTGATTTCAGAGTTACACAGAGTAGAATCATGAATATGATTTATTTATTTTGCTTGTTTAATATTTTCTTTCTGAACTCTAGAGAACATTTATAATGAATAATAGAAGTTTAGAAGATGGGGGTTCCATCAAATATGCTAGAAAAATCAAGTTTCGGGGACAAAGTAGATCGGACGGATTTCTGAATGCATAGAATGCAAAAAAAAAAAAACGAGAAGAAGAATGAAGATGTGTTACAAGTTAGTTAATGAAGCTGGATATTCCAAAATGGATTAAGAGGTGGGAATAAGACAAAGAAACAAGCATCAAAATCTTCAAGAACTCCCACATAATAACATAACATAAAGATTTGTCAAAACTGATTTACCATTGAAGTAATTCAAAGCCATGTATCAAAATCGAACATCACTAGGTGACTTCATTGTCTGCGCCATTTCAAATCAAATCACTTAAGATCGTCAGAGTTCAAACGTGGGATGATAATCCAAAAATGGACCATGGAGAACAGTGTGTGCGTGTGTCTATATATGTATGTTCCAAAAATGGAGAAGGAATGAGTTGAGATGGTAAGAATAGGGACCATGAATATATCTTCGAACATGCCCATGGCATTCCTTCGTTGCACTCCATAGAATTTCTCCGCAATGGCATCTATCATCTACGTACATAATCCCACATACATACAATATCAATATGTAAAATTAAATTTGTAGCAAAGCATATGGCTATGTTAAAGAACTGAGTACGGTGGAACTTGGGGAATGGACTTATAGTAGGATTGTCCTAACCTCATTGAATCCTGGTTCCCTACTTATACATGACTTGTATTTTGATCTCAGCATCGTAAACAGAGGAAACACTTTTCTCTCCAACCTGCTTCATCATCATTGGCAAAAGCGGAAATAATTATGAACAGACTCGGAATTTTCACTAAATCTTACGATTTTGTTGACAAGCCAAAATTGATTTCAAAATCTTCTTATTACTACATTTGATTATTAATATAAGAGCTAATTGACTTTTCTGAAGAGATTAAAAATTAAATAAACTACTTAATTATAACACAATCTAAAATATTTATATGTATTATTAGATTATATATCTATTTATAAGTCAAGCGAGTTAGTTTGGAGAAAAATGATAAATATATCAGTTAATTAATTTCATTAATCTTTCAAAAAAGCCAACTGATTATTATGTTAAAATACCAGATGTAGTAATACACTTGATAATCAATCATGAAATTTTATGCAAATTACTAATACTTAATACTTAGTGTTATACATAAATTCTGTCTTATTTATATAAAGAACGATAAACAGAGTATTAGTATTTTGGGTACGCAAGAGCTCATCACAAACCTTAGAAGATTCAAATACTACCAAAATCGATAACAAGAAACAAATGTAGGAGCTAAATACGCGCGTGCTCATATACATACATATGTACGTACGAACGTAAATAGTTTAATTACCCCTAAAAAATAATTAACACAATGCATTCGAAGGTTAGAAGCAATGTATGAGTTTCATGACATGAAAAGTAGTCACTTACGTCGGCAACAGGAAATTGACGAACTGCATCAAGTCAGTCTGAGGGAACTCGATGTCTGCAGCCTCAGCTTCGGTCTTTATATTTTCCATTAGTATTTTTGCATCTTTCAGATTACCTGAAGATAAGTACCTGTCATATGCCATGCAGTGATGAGACTGCAAAAGTTGAACAGATAATTAACAAGTCTACCATGCACACATTTCGAACAACGGGAACCTCTTGTTTACCTCAGAATTGCTCGAGCAATGGCCAAATCATCTTCCCCAGGATAGCACTATCAAAAAGTTGCAGAGCACTGTTAGTAAAACCTTGTGGAAAAATAATAATGAAGAAGAAGAAGAGAAGTGTGTAGAATAGGAATTTGGAGTGTCCGCTGCCCCATTACATCTGCCCCCTCAGTTGCTCCTCAAATTTGGGGCTCTTTCTAAATATTTTTTTATTTCTTTATATACTTAGATTCTACGTAAAATGAGTAATATTTTGATATCTTATAGAAAAAATGATTATGTTTACAATTTTTTTTTCAATGCTAAATACATCAAAAAATTGAAAATGAGGTTGATGTTTTTAATGTGCTTATCTTTAAAAATTCATAAAAAATTGTAAACAAAACCATTTTTACCTATAAGATATTTGGGTCCGTTTGAAAAAGTGGTAGAGAAGTGCTTTTACGTAAGCCGAAGTAAATAAGATTGTCTCGTTTTGCGGAAAAACACTGTTAAACATACTTTTAGATGAGAGTTAAGTGTTTCCAAACGGACCCATTAAAATATCATTAGAATCTAAACATATAAAAAAAAAGATTTGGGAAGAATCAAAATTTACAAGGTAGCAGAGTGGGCAGCTGCAATGAGCAGTTGACCACCCGGATCCGTAGAATAGACCTTAGCCATGAAATTGACAAGAGTAGAAGCCAACTTGGCAGGATCATTTCCTCTCACAAAATGACAAGTCACCTTAGCCATATCCTGCAACAATATGAATGAAGAATCACAAAATAAAAAAGAAGGAAGGTTGTGTGTGAAATAGTGAGCATGATGAAGGAAGCACGTACGGGCTCAGGGGACTCAGAATAAGCGTATTCGGCGAGGAGAAGGTGAAGGAGGGGAGAGCCATGGCCGTCGGGCCCGAAGACGGCGGACCAGCGGATAGCGGCTCTTAAGAAAGACGAGCAGCCGTCGACTCTTATTTTGGCAACCGCAAGCGCTTCTGTTAGTTTCTGCATGTCTTCCTCATTCTCCAAGCTGCTCGGCAGCGTCCCTTGAGAAAACTTGCTGTATATTTTCTTCACCCTTCCTGTTCATTCACTTATTATCATTATCATTATCACTATTACACTAATCACTCGTTAGTTAATTCACTAATAATATATACACACACACATGCGCGCGCACATACCAAGACTTTGATCGTCACAAGGAATCTTGGCTTGCTCCAGTGTCTCCGCAAATAATAAAGCAAGCTCTGCTCCGCAGATTTCCTGGTTAATCAATTTCATAGCCCACGCATTTTAATTCTCTTACTACAAAACAAATTATATCTTACATCGAATTCAAAATAATAAAAAAAAGTACCATTACCTGTCCCTTTTCCAACTGCAGGCAAGCTCCTGATTCTAACAAGTCTAAAGCTTCCGAGAACCTCTCAGCATTTACATATCTTCAGAGCAAAAAAAAAAAATCACGTAAGCTTATTTCCTATTCTCCATTGCCATCTAAGAATATGAAAAGAAATGAAAGATTTGAACCTGGTACTGATAGATTTGTACATTTGTTGAGCTCGATAGTAATTGCCTTCTTTTATAAGTTTCTCCAATCTATCAATATGCTGCATTTAATTTCATATCAGAGGCTAATGAATAAATGCCAAATGAATTCGCAGGCCACAAAAGCTATTATGCATGGGAGAGATACAGGAAACAACAAGTGATGACGAAGGGAAATGCATACCTCTTGAGCAGGAGGCAAGACTCTTTTGGTTCTCTCTCTCGACATTGCGATGGCGGGAATTGATAGAAATGGATCTGTTAGGTTTTGATTAGGGTTCGTGGGAGAAGGGAAGAAGCAAACCAACTGAACCTGACACAAAATGAAACACCCTTCCCTTTCCCTTTGCCTTCCCATCACAAATCCAAACGCTTTACCCGCCATGTTTATAGGACGCTGCTCAAATTAATTGCCAATTCAGCTTTATATTATTTTATTTTACGCCACTCAAGGTACGACCAAATTCCTAAAAGCACTTAAAAAAAAATATATTTGTACACAAATCAATATAAAATCACTCTGTATACAAGTTTCACTTGGGATGAGCTTTTCTAAATTGATTTTAGGTAATCTAAAATAAGAATGTGAGAGAGATTTTATTTTAGTTATTGAAGTAGAAGTGTTTTTTTATTTGATTTTGGGCGGTTGACAAACACCCAAATATCCTAACATACTAAAAGACTTCTCTTTACGTGTGAATTTGAGACTCGTTTAACATACGAATGAAGTATTTAATGTTTAGTAGAGAGAGTTAATTAGATCTAGACCGTTCAAATTTAATTTTTAAAAAATAGTTAAGAGATTATGTTTATTTAAGATTTTATATCTACTCAAATAATTTTTTTAAAAAATTAAATTTGAACCGTCCAAATTAGATTTGAACAGTTCATATCTAATTAGCTCTTTCTACAAAGCAAAATGCTTAGTAGGGTAACTAGCTCTTGGAATTCATTGCCAATGGGGCCAAGTACTATTTTGCTTTTTTTTCTTTCTGTATGCACATTTATTCTTTTGTTGAAAACATTTCTATTCGAGACACTATTAAATATTAAATATAAATACCTCTTTTCAGAAGAATTCAGACATTAAATCATTGCGTTAGGAAGCACTAACCCTAATGTTAGATCAAATTTCATTGGTCTTTCGTTTGTATACACAAAAAGAAAGTTGAACCAACCCCAACAAGAAATAGTTTTTATTTGTAAAAACTACGAAAAACTTGAAAGAAGCCAATAGACTATATTTTGAATTATTTTTTAAATGTCTTGTATCAAAATCATTTGGTCATGTTGATGCAAGACAAGCTAAAAAAAAAAATTACTTCTCTCCCATCCCCTTCCAACATGTATATCTGTAGGCATCAAATAAAGGATTCAAAACTAATGATATACTGTATTTAATAACAAGCGCCGAAAATTATTATATTACTCTCTGATCATTAATAGTGTGCAAAGTTTAACTTTTATTGATTCATCATTTATGAGAATCAGAATCTGAATTAGAAGTTAAATAAGAATGGTGACGTTCTTTGGTTCTAGAATGACGTTGAAGATTATCTCATTCGCATGGACGAGTAAAAGGGAACATGGTCATCATCAAGGAGGTCACACGTGTCAAAATGAAACACACGTGTCTTGCCGTGGTGCTTGGAACTCTTTGTATAAGAAAGTGAAGCATGGTTACAGGATTTAGGTGAGTTGTGAAAGAAGAGGATAGTGATGGGTTCTGAGACGTTCTT
>JANTPZ010141745.1:0-30212 GCA_025593235.1 Vachellia pachyceras | reverse complement strand
AACCATGTGTTTCCTTGCTTCCAAAACCCCTTTTCTTAACTTTGATCTACTCAAACACACCTTCCCTTAGACCAAAAGAAATTTGGGCAGCACCCCCCATAAACTTGAGCTTCCCAAAATTTTACAACAACACAAACTAACCAATAACAACCAACAATCTATCTTTTACCCCTCAAGGAAGAGCTTGCAACCATTTACTACTTTTAAAACCTTCTCTTTTCCATTTTCAACTCTTAAAGTCCTAGCCTTTCTCCTCAAAAATGGAGGCTCATTCAAGGAACAACTCAAGAGAAGGTAGTGATACTGGCAAACTCAACAAAAGAGGGAGATTTAGTTGCAAGAACACTTTACCTTGTGTTGTGGAAGCTTAGATCTTCTTTTCTTGCTTGGGAAGAGAGTGTTTTCTAGAGAGAAGGAAGAGCAAATTTCAAATTACAAGAGAGAGAGAGGGAGGGATGAAATTGTGAGGGGGGGAGAGAGGGATTTGTGTTTTACTAATTCCATGTAAAATGAATGTGTGGAGGATATTAAAACTTAGGGACTAAGTAGCAAAATACTTTATCCACATTGAGTCACATCTCCATGTCTCATTCTAGCTGAAAAAGTGACTTTTCAGACCCCCTAGGTGTCATATTTTGTTGGCTGGGCCTTTGCCCAGTCCAGTTACATGATCTGGTGGCACGCATTTTCGTAAAGTAACCTTTATGCGAGTAACTATCTTTTTATTTTTCCGGAGACTTTATCTTCCACATGGTGCCATTCCCTAGGCTTCCTTGCCTAGATGGCATCATGTCCTAGCCCATAGCATCTCCGGGTTTCCCTCGTAACTCGTCAGGATTCCTCGATTTGCGTGTAACACCGTAAAACGGGCTTCCGACGACCAATTTGACTTAAGGACATGGAAAAATTCTATATTTTTCCCAGATTCTCAAACTCTTTTCCGTTCCTCAAAATTCTTCCTGGATTTTCTGTAATTAATTTTCTAAGAAAATATTTTTTCGGGCTTTTCGGGTACTGTTGTTCTCCGTACAACGAAACTGCCCGCACTGGATACCAAGTAATAATTTTATTAATTACTTTATAATCTAACTAAACTTTTCTTAGTTTAGGTCTCTAGCATTTGAGGACTCCATCTACCTCAAATAATTATTTCTCAGTCGTCCTTAATTCCGAAATCTCTTAATTACGAAAATGCCACTACTTATCTTACTTTCCTCATAATTACCAAAATGCCACTACATTTTCTACTTTTGCCATAATCACCAAAATGACATCACCCTTTTCTACTCTTTCTTAATTCCAACTTTACCCTGGTTAACTTTGACATTTTTGGTCAATTTGGGTTGACTTTAACTTTTTGGTCAATTTTAACTTTTTGTTGACTTTTGACTAAATTGCTAAAATATCCTTATTATTTGATGACATTTTATGCCCTAGGCATTTTTATTCAAAAATGACCATTTTACCCTTATTATTAGGCCAAATGACCATTTTGCCCTTTAGTCCTTTCAACTTAAAATCCTCAAGACTAGGGACTTAGTCGATCATCCTTTCTTGTCTATAGGCATTTTTCTTTCTATTTTTCTTATCTATGGGGCTTAAAATCATTTCATAACTCATCAATTTGGCCTTTATTTTTGTTTACGAAATTTGGGATATTACACTGTAGGTATGCACCCTTTCTTATGGACTTCAAGCAAATCCAATCTTCTACCAGTGAAGCATCTGCAAAAACTCAACACTATCAGATGATTCAGATTTCAGATCAGGAAAGCCAAACTAATATTTAGTGAGACATGGAAATAAAATGAATGCAAATAAATAAAGCCAAGCAAAGAGGATGAAGAGGAGGCAAAAGGAAGCAAACCCTATTTCTTTCTCTTCTTCTTCAACTGCGTTGTCTTCTGCTAACGACCGTGCATCCCGCCTCCTGTCTCGTAACTGCAATACGAGGAAAGAAGGGGTGTGAATATAATGGTGCGGGATTTGAGCACGAATAGAGAGTGAGAGCTGAATGTGAGAGCTGAGAGAGTGAGGAAGAGCTTAATGAGGGCCGTCTCTTAAAAGAAGGAGATTCTTAGGTAGATTGAAACCATTTCTATTTCTAAGCATAAGTATCATACCAACAAAACATCAATGATTCCCAGTTCAATTTGATTTGAAACATGAAATTTTAACCAATTTTATCCATAAATTTATAATTTTCTTCTCATAGTATATCCCTATTGATTGCACATGTTATAAAGTTTCATTAAGGGCTAATTAGAATTTACATGGTTAATATAGGTATTTTAGAAAAGTCAACAAACATTTATTACAAATAATTATTTTAACTAATTTTTTCAAATTAGTTATCTAGCTTTTAACTCCCAATCAGCTATGAATTGTTAAAAACTTAGCAGCTCTTAGCTTCCCCCTTTCTTCTCTTCTTAAGATGCCAAGTCATTGAAGTCTCCTATGCATAACCATGAGCCTTCAACCTCCCTAGCAAACTCTTTTTTGTTCCATATATTCCTCCTGTCTTTTTCCTCCATAAGTCCATACACAAAAGAGATGAAATCTGGCAGCTCCACCTTATCACACGTCAACCGAGCATGAATCAGGTTTTTTGAATAGTATAATATTTCCATTCTTATTTCCTTACACCACCATACTTCCACACCTCTGCTTTTCCCTTATAGGTCCACTACATAGTCTCCCTCCATCGAACAGCTCCTTCTCAGTCTCTCTACTACCTGCTTTTTTGTTTTATTTCCATCAAAAAGACAACAAAGGGTTTTTTTCATTCTGATAATATTTTTTTTAGATTTTTCACTGTCAAGGGAACTCCCAACCCTTGACAGTTCCAGGCCAGTATGCTCATGGTGCTTTAGTGGCTGTTTGAGGCCAACCACCTACACCCACAGCCATCACTTCATTCTTACTTTCATCCACATATGTTGTGAAAACAAAATATATGCCCATCAAGCCACCCTCTTCACATATTTGACGGCCTTCCTCTTTCCTTCCTCTACCCTAACCCTCTTCATTTGTTTTTTTGGGATCCTTCCTCCCTTTCTTTAGTATATCTTTTTGCTCCCCTTCCAATTTCCCATCCATTTCATTGAAATTTATTCTTATTCTCTTGCTTACCAGCCTCTCTTCAGATTCCTCTTGAGGCCTTTTCAATCCTACTTTTTTAAGGCTTCTCATTACTTCGGACATGGGTGATATACTCCCATAATCAAAGATTGCATGTGACATATATCTAGTTGTTTCCTCAATCTCCTACCTTAGTATTTTTTTCTTCTGTGCATGTCTTCTTCTCCATTAGTTTTTGCATCTCTTTTCCTTGTGGCAATTGTTACATGTCCTTGGCTGTTACTGAGTCAGTTAGTATCTTGTTATTAAGTCAGTTGGTGTCTTGTTAGTAAGTTAGTCGGTTAAAGGGATCTCGTTAGGTCTGTTAGTTGTTTGTTAGAGAATGGGAACAGTAATCTGTCATCAAGTGATGCTCAATATATAGCTAGACATATGCATTGTATTCGATTCGTTGAATAATGAATTTACTCTTTCCTTTCTTTCGGATTCCCTATTTCTCGTTCTCTCTTTTTGCTTGGACTGTACCAAATTGGTATCGGAGCCTCTCTCTGGCGATGGCGTCTGAGATTTGCTTCTCGAACAATCTCGGCAGCGCAGACTGCCACTTTGATTCTTGCTCCGCTAGGGATACTTCTCTGCAATTCTTGTTACTCTGTGCTGCTTCGTTCATGGCGATACTTTGCTCACCCACGATAACTGGCATTGTTGGATTACAAGAAAGATTCACGCCTCCAACCTTCACGTTAACACCATCGCAGACTCCACAAGATCTCCAAGATCACTTGCTCTTCTCTTACACAGCACGCCTCATGCTAATATTTTCTCATCTTGGTTTGCAGGAGCTTACAACGGCGGCTCCTCCACTCTTCGACTCAACTTCCTCCTTCTCATCATTTTTTCCTGCAACCATAAGTAATGACACTTTCAATCATCTTGAGAAGTTATTAATGGGAAATATCTCGGAAAAGAGTCCAAGCCGCTGCATTATTGTCACATTTGATTTGGTCAGTAGAAATTTTGCCACTGCTGTTGACGTAAACTTTTTCACCAGAGGAGTGCCCTAACCATTCAACAACGGTATGGTGGTTATTCATGGCATTCAAGGCTTTGTTTAACCTCTGTCTCTGATTTCTTGCAACATATCTTCGCTGTCATACACGTACCTGAGTCTTGTCTCCAAAGCCACCGATTTACCACCGGAAGATTGCTACGATTACATCATTGTCAATGGCAGTACCGCTGGTTGCCCCTCCTCTACCACTCTTTCTCAGAAATATCAGGTAGAATATCACATCCATGCCATTCGCAAAACAAGAATCCATAGAACATGCTCTGTGAAGACAGTAGTTGAAGAAGCATTTCCTACCTCAGAAGAAGTAACGGGGGTGAGATCACTGATTTTGATCGAGAACCCAATTCATGATGATAAGGTTTCTCCAACTTCTGGAGATGTTCCTCTCAAGATTCCTGGTGCGATGCTAAACCTCATTGATCAGCAATACAACATCATACTTGCTTCTGGCAATTTTACGGTTATTAGTCTCTGTCAGGACGGCATCGCCGTTGCTACCCTCGCCCTCGTTGTTGATAAGATTTAGTGGTCTTTAGTGAAGGAAATGACTACGGTTAAAGTTGACGACTCACGTTATTTATTTTCGTTCTTCTTTCCCTATCAGAATGATGAGGGAGATGTTTGTAAAGGGGATATTTCCAGCTATGTGTTGCGCTATGGGTTGACGATTGCATCTAAGGGTCGGGAGGCTCTGTTGAAGGAGTTAGATGCAATTTTGGAGAAATATAGTAATTTCTTCGTGCAGGAGGTGTCTGAGAATGCGAAGAAGAAGGGAGAGGCTTGGGATGCCTCGGTGGCTAAAGAAGTGTCTCTTACAGATATGAATTCAGGGAAGGATTTAATGAAGAATTTGGGGACAACAGCGATATCTGGAACTTCAGTGTTCATTGAAAAAGTTCAGACAAGCAGAGGTCTCACCCTTATTGATGGCCAGTTTGGGGTTGGCTTCTACTTTGGGTATCTCGTTGCTGACTATGTAGAAGTCATTAGTGAACATAATGATGATAAGCAATTTGAATGGGAATCAAAAGTTGATGGAGCATTTGCTATATTGGAAGATACGTGGAATGAACCTTTATGACATAGGACTAAGAGTAGGTTACATCTTAGAGATGAGGCTGGGAAGTACTTAGATAAGTACAAGCTGAAGGAATTTGTGAAGAAGTACATCCTTCCTGTCACCCAAGTTCTGCTGCAATGGCCCCACACAACGCCGGAAGACGCTACCTGCGAGAACAATTTCCAGATTTTCCCTTGTCGGTCCCTGCCAAGCATCCAATCCTTGAGGACAAGGATTTTTTTTAGGGGGAGTATTGTTACGTGTCGTTGGCTGTTACTGAGTCAGTTAGTATCTTGTTATTAAGTCAGTTGGTTTCTTGTTAGTGAGTTAGTTGGTTAAAGGGATCTGGTTAGGTCTGTTAGTTGTTTGTTAGAGATTGGGAACAGAAATCTGTCATCAAGTGCTGCTCAGTATATAGCTAGAAGTATGCATTGTATTCGGTTCCTTGAATAATGAATTTAGTCTTTCCTTTCTTTCGGATTCCCTATTCTCGTTCTCTCTTTTTGCTTGGCCTGTACCAGCAATGGTATTACTACCACTACTTCATTAATTCTTATTGCCTTTATCCTATGGTTTGTCAAATTATTCTTACTACTTTCCATATTGCTCTCTGCATTTTTCTCAATCTTTTTATTTTTGCCTACCTCTTTTCATTTCCTACCCATCCATCTCTTCCCAATCCTTCCTACACACCATTATAATCTTGTTCATTCTTCTAGCCGATTGATTTCTTAACCAGCTTCCATATACAGTAACCTGATCATCATTCTCATTTTTCTTTGGACTCATTAAATCGTGTCCAATTCTTCCGCATCTATAACACTAAGTTCTGTAATCGTTCATATTTAATTTATATCTTCAAGTATCTTTTTCCTTCCTTGTAGTGCACATTCCGGTCACTAGTGGACATCTCAGATCAATCAGCTCACGAGCTCTCAGTAAGCTTCATACTAACGATCCATTATTATCAGGATCCTCCACTAAAACCACTCTCCTACTTTCGATCCTAATCTCATAGCATTTTCTGCATCCATTACAGCAAGAGGTAAATCGTGGAATTGGATCCATACAGGACATAGCTAAAATTTACCTCATTAATTGTCATGTCTTCCTCCCATTTCTGCACATTTAACAAGCCTCCGTTAATCGACCATGGTTTTCCCCTCAGTATTCTCCGACATTCATCACTGTGTCGAAATTTGAAGATGAATGTTTTTTTATCCATCTCTACAATCTCCTGATCTTCCTTCTCCTCCAGTGGAGCTACAGTTTTTGACGATAACTGTCATCAATAACCGTTGTACCTAATTCTCATAGTGGCGAGAGCGCGCGCTCCCACTTAGGAGAGAGAACCTAACTGATTGTTAGGGAGAGGGAATCTGACTCATTGTTCAGGTCGCAATACTCAATTTTTCTTTTGGCAGGAGATCTACAGATTTATAACTAGATATCAACATTCCAGCAGAAAAATCTTAATGTCTAATAATATTATTTCTGATCTTTGATATAAAAAATTTATATAACTAATTTTGGTAGATTAAGAAAATCGGAGGATTTAGTTATTTGTAATAAATATAAGTTTATTTTTCTAAAGCACCATCTTTCATCGTAATCACTTTTGCATGAAATAACCCTTGAATTTAAGACCAAAATTTTCTCTCTCTTCCAAAATAGTTTATGGAAAATATTATAAATTCATGATACAAAATGAATTGTAATATTATATTTAGGATTAAATTTAATTATTTATTATCTCTTATATTAAGGACAGTAAATCAGATTAAATGCAAAAAGTAGTAGAGTGATGCAGGCAAGGAAGATGAGAATAGACACTAGCGGAGAGGCCATGAGAGAATGTTATGATCACAACATTACTCCAAAAAACCTATAATGCAAATCAAAGATAATGTCATACGATGTATTCAAAAATCAATTACTTAGCAAAAGTTATAAAATGAGACAACTATGCCTTTTTACCTTATTAAGTCTGTGCAATCAACTTTTATCACAATTTTTCCATCATACATGCATTTTTGTCCTAAAAATCATGATAAGGCCCTGAATAGAAAGTATGTCAAATTATAATAAAATAAGGATTTAATTAAGTCTATGCAATCAACTTTTATCACAATTTTACCATCATAAATGCATTTTTAATCAAAAATCATGATAAAGCCCAAAATCAAGTATGGAAAATTATAATAAAATAAGGAGTATCAATTATGTCCCATCTTCAATGATTGATGTATCCTATCACTAAAATTAGGAATATCTTATTTTACAACTCGTTTAGAAAAACATTTTTCTGAAGTTAATTTGTTGATTCTTTCTTGGAGGACTGCATCAAATAGTAGATTACTTCTTTCTTCTGTGAAAAAGAATATAACCAAGGCTATAATTAAGTTATATCACATGTAAATTTATATGAGACTATGATTTCTTTGCATGTTATATGCATGCATGCATGATTTATTTTAGTCAAATCTCCTAAAGCATATATGTCCGCCTTTTATGCATTAGATGGAAGATATTGTGATCTGTGTCGGGGAAAAAGTTGCAGACATGGTGGGTCTAATTTTGCATCATACCAGTTATTTGTTTTGCTTTAAACAATTCATTAGAGAGCTTAGGAAAGCAAAAGATGAGCTGATGACAAACCTAGAGGAAATGAAGGAGCTTATGGAACAACTTACTATAAAAAGTGAGGAAATAACACTACCAGTGAAGAATTGGTTAGATGATGCGGAGACTATTCTAGAGGAGGTGCAAAAGCTGCAACAAGAGCTTGAAGGAGGACGAAACAAATCTTTCACTGTGTCACTCAGATATTCTTTAGCAAAACATATGGAAAATAAGGCTAAGCAGATGATGAAGTTAAAAAACAGTTCCAACTCCATATCATTTCCATAGCTGTTCCAACTTCCTGATGTTACCTACTTCTCTCCCAAAGAGTTTCTAGATTTCAACTCTTATATATAGTACTCTTCTGGAGACAATTAAGGATGGCAAGAGCAAGAAGGTGGGATTGCATGGTATAGCGGGCTTAGGTAAAACCATTTTGGCAAAGAAAGTAGGTAAGGAAGTGGAAGAACTGGGGATTTTTGAAAAGATCATCATGGTAGTTGTTTCAGAACCCCCAAATGTTTTCAACATTTAGCAAGAAATAGCAAATCAAATAGGCTTCGAAATTCAAGAGAAAACTCAACTTACTAGAGCGCAAAGGTTATCTTGGGGATTACAAAATAAGAATATTCTTATAATCTTGGATGATTTATGGAGCAAACTAAGCCTTGAACAAATTGACATTCCACTAGATGAAGGTTGTTGTGTCTTGTTAACCACTCGCTTTTAGGATATATGTGTCACTATGGATTGTGAGATTAAAATTGAACTACCCCACTTGACAAGTGAAGAGGCATGGGCTCTGTTTAAGATGCATGCTAAAACAATCAATAATGATTTTGATAGCATCGGAAGGAAGATTGTTGATAAGTGTAAGGCTCTGCCAATAGCAATTATGACAGTTGGAAGCACATTGAACAGCGTGGAAATCAACATTACATAGGCTACAACATCCCCCACAGGTGGATAGTGATGAAAATGATTTGAAGACCCTTTATGCAACTCATAAAGTTATTTATGATAATCTGTTGAGTCCACTAGCTAAGTCGCTCTATATTTGATCTAACCATATTTTAACACACTTTTTCATAGATAATTGAGGGATTTTGGCACATTTTATGGATTAAAATTATATGATTAAGCACTACATTAGAATAAAAACATTTGCATTGAATTAAACCTAATTAGGGGTAAAATGGTTTTAAATTGACAATTTATTTATGCAATTGTTTTCATGAACTTTTGATATTATTTGGCACTTAATTATTGTAGTGTAGGTATCTTTGAAAGTCACATGCCTGCGCACTTGAGCCGAAGTCTACTTGGTGGAGATATCAGCCACACACAAACTTGGGTCACCAAGCATTACTCCACTAATTCCATCTGGCTCAACACGTGGCAACCTAGAACCTAAATTTTTGAATTCACGTTGAACCCACACCGCGAAAGAAGCTCCATCCATTATTTTTCTTAGTCGGCCCTGATTCCCTTGCTCCTCAACCACACAGCGCCAATCTTGGGAGATCACGACGCAACAGAGAGATTCCTGGATACTAGCCGTGAGAGAGGGAGAAGAAGATCACGCCGCCGCTTCTATATTCCTGACCTGTACGCACATCACAGAGACCACGTATTGAACTATTCATCCTTAAGCATCTTCCCACAGTAGTCGGGACCTCCAGTTTCCTTCCACTATTCTACTCACAACCATGCACGTAGAGCTGGGGACGAGTCGTTAGCTTTCTCCATCCTTCATCCATTCCTCTGCTTTTCCTCGTCAACCATCCCAGAGCCACGACGCCGTCAAGCTCCACCTCCCTTCCTCCAGACCTCGACAACTCACTCCCATTCCCATACTCACGCACAGTGGCGGAGCCAGGACCCAAGGTCAGTGGGGGCAATTTTTTATTTTTAAACAAAAAACAACAAGCTTACAAGTATAAATAATTTGAGTGGGTTCAAATCTTAAAAATCAGTGGGTGCAAAATAAAAATCTAACAAGTATTTACATGTACACTCCAAAATTGAGTGGGGGCAATTGCCCACACTCAACATTGAGTGGCTCCGCCACTGCTCACGCAGATTCATCTCTCGGCAGCCACGCACGACGCTCTAGCAGCGAGAGCAAGACAACGAGACCACAACGTTGCTTCCCTGTTCTACGTTCTAGATTTCATACCTTGTCCATTCTTCCTATTATGGCTGTGCATATAAAATCTATTGGAGCTTACTTTGAAGTGATGCGTAGCTAAATGTTTTGCCCCTTGGTGATGGAGTTATTGGCCAGAGCTCAATGATTTACATAGGGGAGTTTTTCTATCCTTCCATTAGAACTGAGATGGATGTTTATTTATCTCTGTTTGGATTAATTTTCATAATTAATTTTGGATTATGCATTATAAAACAAATATGTGGTTTGATTTCTTGATAGCATTAATTTAATTATGTTAATTAGCGTGTTATTGTCTAGTTAATATGATTATTTGGTGCTTTGGAATAGTTGTTTAGCATTTCATTCTGAGAAGACTTATTGTATTATTCCGATTTTAATTGTGCATTAAACGGTTTTTAACAATACCTCAATAAGTAATAGTTAGCTATGTTCGTAGGAGCTATTATCGATTGAGAATATTGGACTTGAGTGTTAACTTGAGATTTTACTAAAGGTTTAATGGTTTTTCAACTCTCACAATTATTTTTGAGTGAGGAAGGTCATATCTCTATCACCAAGGGCATTCATCATTTCTGAAAACCCAAAAGAATTCATTTCTTTAAAGTTATTGCATTTGAATTAGTTTGGAAAATCATTTTATAAAAACCCCTCCATTTAAACATTTTCTTTTAACACTTAGTTTAACTTAGGGATTTAAAACAAAGGCTCATTGATAAGAGAACGATCATAGGGTTAGTGCACTATATTGCATTAGTTTTAGGTAATTTTTGATTGGGTCTTGAGACGACTAGAGACCGCGAGAATCAAATCGCGCCGTTGTCGGGGAGTCAGTTTTGACTTCCTTGGTTTTCTAAGTGTCAATTGGTTTTTGATTGATTGGGTTTATCATTGTGAGCATCTTAGGTTTTTTTTTGATTTTTCATAGTAGTTTTTGTTAGTACAAGATT
The DNA here is from genome assembly GCA_025593235.1 of Vachellia pachyceras. NCBI lineage: Eukaryota > Viridiplantae > Streptophyta > Magnoliopsida > Fabales > Fabaceae > Vachellia > Vachellia pachyceras. Next base: position 19,257 of record JANTPZ010141745.1, on the reverse strand, counting down.
TGACCAAGAGGGGGGTGAATTGGTCATAGTAAAAATTGAATCGTAAATTGCAGAAATTAAAAATGAAATCACCGAGAATGCAGAGTAACGATGAACACAGAGATTTATCCTGGTTCGGTCCTCTCTGACCTACGTCCAGTCCTCAGAGCTCCTCTGGGATTTGCAATCCACTAACAACAAATACCTCAGCTTTGCAGGCCTTTACAAAATGGGAATCACACTCCCCCTCAATATTTGTAATGAGACAGAGTCTCTTCCTCTCGGTTTCTCACAATCTTCAAACCAACAATCTCAAGGTCCTAACCTTGAGTTCCTCACAAAGAAAACAGAAATGAATTACAGAAACGAAACTCTCAAAAGAGCAGATAAGCTAATCACTGAAGCTCACAGATGATTTTGAATGAATATGAAAGAGAAGACAGTAGGCGAAAGAAATGAAGAATTTATACGTTGATCGGTTGGTTACTTCTCTTTGCCTTCAATGCTTCTATTTGTAGATGAAGCTCCAAGGATGTACGTTAGATAGAGCCCAAGTGACCGTTGCTCAATTTTGAATGAAATATCCGTTGTTGGAGCGTCGAGGTTGGTGGCCTACCGTTGAAAATGGTATCTAGCTGTCATCCTTTTTCTTATTCAAACGTTAGTGTATATTTAATTCAGGTGGCAGACAAGTATATAAAACTTTGATAAACAAATATGCCAAGAAAAGGTTTTAAGCAATATATAATGTTAAAAGATATAAACAAGATTTAATATTGAAACAGAATACGGGCAATCTGATGTAAAAGACATGCAACTCGAGTTGAAGAAGCAAGCAACTCGAGTTACCACAATTTCCATGCTATGACTCGAGTTTTCAATTCAAGTTATGTTAGAATCAGTTATGCAACTCGAGTTATGGCATGGTGTGACTCGAGTTTTACTGAGTGAAAAAGCTCCTTTGGTCCTTCAATGTCTCGACACTCGAGTTATGTACTTCTGCAACTCGAGTTGTGATACCTTGAAGTGTAACTCGAGTTATCTGAATCTGTGACTCGAGTTGTATCACATGGATTTGTCATTTTTAGGCCTGCAACTTGAGTTAAAAGAATTGTGACTCGAGTTACCAATACTTGAGGTAGTAACTCGAGTTACTTCATCAATGACTCGAGTTGTACAACATGGATTTTGACATTTTCAGACCTGTAACTCGAGTTATAAGAATTGTGACTCGAGTTGCCATTTCTTGAGGTAGTAACTCGAGTTACTTCATCAATGACTCGAGTTATACAACATAAATTACTTTGGGGAACAGACTTTGAGACCTGCAACTCGAGTTATGTGAAACCATGACTCGAGTTATGGCAGCAAACTTGTGAAACTCGAGTTATGAATCCATGACTCGAGTTGTACAACATGAAAATCATTTTTCAAAATTCTCAAGTCCAACTTTAAATCCTGCAATGAATCATTATTTTGTTATCATCAAAACAAGGTATCAACAGTTTTAGGTTGCATTACATTTTGCATTTGCATTTGATTGGTTGATGTATTGCTGCTTTCTTGCATCAACTAATTATCACTAAATAGATGGCCCTAGCCAAATAAACTTATGGGGATTACAATATGATAGGCAGAGAAATTTATCATGTTAATTTGTCACCTCTACATATTCCTCAGCTTGATACTTTTACTACTCAAATTGGTGTTTTGATGACTAAACTTGACAGAATTGCTTCGAGGTCACCCTTTGAAGATGTTAATTCAGTGGGCAAAGAGTTAGTGGCTCCTAGTTGCGAATATTGTGGCTCATCCATGCATATCTCTGGTAATTGTCCCTCTAGATATGAGGAGGTTAGTGTATGTATCAAGGAAGGCCTAACCAACAACAAAGATGGGACTCCCGCACCACCACTTATAATAAGAATAGAAGACCTAACCCCACTCTTGATTGGAGGAATCAGGAGGGTTCATCTTCATCTTATCAAGTTCAACCATACGAGATGAGTCATGGACAAATGGTGCCTATTCAAGAGTCCAAGACGGATGAGACTAACCAGTTACTCAAGAATCTTGTGGGGCAATTCTCCCAATTCTCTATGGACATGAAAGAGCATAAAGAAGTTACTGATTCATGATTCTCTACACTGGAGAGATGAATGAAGCAATGGGAAGCTAAGCATGATAATGTCAACTCTTATATCACTCAACTCTCCAATTCTTTGACTGATATGAATGCTAAATCAGGTGGATCTATTCCCTCAAACATTGTTATGAATCCTAGATCATTGAATGCCATTGAGTTGAGAAGCAGTAAGAAAATACATTTCCTAAACGAGGATGACGATGAGGTGGATGAAGAAATAGAAGCTGAAAAGCCACCATTGAGCCCCATGCAGCAAGTTGATTCTGAAAGCTTAAAAGAGAAAACTATCCTTGAAAAGAAAAGGGGCAAAGATATTGAGCAACCTCAAGTGGAACAATTACTCCTGAGCGAGGTTGACCCCAAGGAGAAAAACACCATTGAGAAAGGAGAAACAAGCAAGCAAGATACCTTACCCAATGCTAATGGTCATAAGCCCATGAAGGAAGCTGAGTTTGAGGTTGGCAGCCAAGATTTGAATGATTCACCCTCTAAGGGGATAGCTCTCCCACCAACTAAGATACCCTCACATGAGATTCACCTTGAGCCTCAAAATAATGTGGTTAAAGGGCCACCTTCTACCTCATTACTTGATCTTTTTATTCCTAGTCCTAGGATTACCCCTCATAGCTTAAAATTTTTGAATAAACTAATCACTTCTTATTATGTAGGTATCAAAGACATGGTTTTAACCAAGGTTGCCACTTTTATTGACCAATTGAAAGCTGATTCAGCACTTGGGGAGACCAATGGATGAGTAATGGATTCCTTGGAGCCTAGCTCATATTATACACCTATATAAGGAATCATGCAGCTGTGAAGGTTCTCTTCACAAAGCTTCATTCCAAACCAAGACTTATAAGATGGATGCTACTTCTACAAGAGTTTGATATTCATATCAAAGATAGGCATGGAACCGCGAATGTTGTAGCTGATCATTTGAGTGGATTGCTGGATGGCACAAGGGGAGTACTTGATTTTGACCTTACTTGTGATAATTTCCCTGATGCATCCCTTATGGCTATTTCTATCTATAGTCCTTGGTTTACTAACTTAGTTAATTATATTGTGACCGGTCTCATTCCTGAGAATATGTCTTCGTTTCAGGCTTAAAAACTCAAACGGGAAGCTGAACATACATGTGAGATGAGCCATATCTATGGAGACTATGTAATGACCAAGTGGTCAAAAGGTGCATTCCAGAGGCCGCGTCCAAGGAAGTACTATCTGCTTGTCATTCCATGGTTTGTGGGGGGCATTTTAGTTCTAATAAAACTGCTAGAAAAGTTTTAGATGCGGGATTTTATTAGCCCACCCTTTTTTAAAGACACTTATGAATTTTGTAAGGCATGCCAAAGGTTTGGGTAGAGAGTAAGTAAAAGAAATGAGATGCCTTAGCAACGTATGTTATTTTGTGAGGTGTTTGATGCTTGGGGTATAGACTTCATGGGACTCTTCCCTCCCTCCCTGGGTTTCACCTACATCCTTCTAGCAGTTGATTACTTATCTAGGTGGGTTGAAGCAATACCAACTAAGAAAGATGATGCTCCTACGGTATCCAAATTTCTAAAATCTCATATTTTTAATAGATTTGGAGTACCAAGAGCTATAGTAAGTGATAGAGGGACTCATTTCTGCAACAAGTTGATAGATAACTTGCTTGCTAAGTACAGTGTAAACCACAAGGAGTCCACAGCCTACCATCCCCAAACCAATGGACAAGCAGAGGTTTCTAACCGTGAAATCAAACACATGTTGGAACAAATTGTGAGGCCATTGAGAAAGGATTGGTCAGTTAGATTGGACGATGCACTGTGGGCATACAGGACTTCTTTCAAGACTCCAATTGGCATGTCTCTTTGTTGAATTGTGTTTGGTAAAGCATGTCATATGCTAGTGGAATGGGAACGCAAAGCCTATTAGGCTGTGAAGACCTGTAACATGGATTATGAAGCCTCAGGACTTGAAAGAAAACTACAATTGCAAGAGCTTGATGAGATGAGACTTGAGGCATATGAGAGCTCTAGACTCTACAAGGAAAATACTAAAATGCTTCATAACAAGAAGATTACACAGAAAGAATTCAAAGTGCGTGATCATGTGTTACTGTTTCGAGCCCAATTCAAGTTCACAAATGGCAAGGTGAAAGATAAATGGTATGGGCCTTTCACCGTCACCAAAGTGCATTCATTTGGCATGGTAGAATTGCTTGATGAGACCGACGTAAAGGAGTTCCAAGTTAACAGACACCTCCTTAAACTCTACCATGATTCATCAGCAAAGCCTCTTTGAGGCCAGGTTGTCTCTTCTTCTTTCACTCTCTTTTACTTTTAGTATAATTAGACTAGTGATTATTCTTGTTTGACTGAATGTTTGAGATAAGTGTGTGGAAGGGTATTCCAGTAGAAGTAGGAGTAGCATAGTTCAGTTGCAGAATAAGGAAAACCCTATGCATATTTTGAGCTTTAGGTCATTCTCTATACATTGAGGACAATGTGTCGTTTAAGTATGGGGGAAGGGATAACATTTTGGTTTGTTTCTAAATGATAAAATGCCTTAAACTAGATTTTTTTGAAAAGGAACTCTTGTATTGATATATGACCATCGTGGTAAAGGGTCGTATTTATTACTTTGGAAGTGAGATTTATGGGAAATCCTTGAAATTTTTGTAAAATTTAGTGTTTTGGCAAAATTTTTAAACCAATTTGTTGCTTCTCAATTGAATGGAAAGAAAAATGAACCCACAATTGAATTTTTGGTAAATCCTTATTTTGAAAAAAAAAAGAGTTTCTAAATTATTGATTCATTTGGATTTTGAGCATGATTTCAATCAATTGTGATATCTTGATTATATACATCTCTAAAGCAAGCATTGAAAATGATTAAGCATATGCATTATGATTAGTTTACTTTTCGATCTGAGATAAACCTTGTTGTAAGGAGACCTGAGCCTTATATTCATTCATGTGTGAATATTTGCTTGACTTTTCACCTTTTAGAACTTGTCTTTACTCTTTTTCGAAGCTATATTTGCATTGATGTGTGAAGATGAAAGAGGCATTCATTCTAAACCCTTTAACTTAAACACAAACCATTCCATTCATCTATCCATTGCTACCCATTTGAGCCATTCTTAGTTGGATGCATGCCATTTATTCATAATGTTCATGGTATTCTAAAAATCCGAGTGAATTGCTAATAGAAAGTTGAGCAATGTTTGTATTAAATGCCTTGAAAATTTAAAAAGGGAAAAAAAGAAAAGGAGAGAGAGAAAGAAAGAAAAAAAGGAAAAAAAGAGAGAAGAGTGAAAAAAGGAGAGGAGTAAAAAGAAAGAAAAACTCAGAAAAAAAGTGGAAAAGGCATTTGTTCGTGAATTTGAAAGAAATTAACAAAATCTTATCGAGTTATGTGAATGCTATGAACTTGATCATTATCTTTGGTATGCATGTCAACTGTTCTTTTTCAAAAAAAAAATTCCTCCCTTAAGCCTCATCCATCATTACAAGCCTCCAAAGTCCTCTTGATTCATTACATTATTTGTGATCATTAGTGGAGAAATTAGGGTAATTGCAAGCATATGGTAAAGTGTTAGTTAAGTAAATTTGAGTGAAAAATATTCTTAGTGAGAAGAGTGAGTTGAGTGCTACTGATATGAGTGTTTCCTTGTGATTACTCTTTGCATTTAGTTGCAAAGTTCATATATTCCCTTTTGCATTGCTTGGTTATGATTAGTAATTGCTCAAAAGATGTGATTAGTCAATCCATTGTTCTTTATTGTTAGATTGATCATCCTCTATTTTATTGATAATTGGAACTTGATTTTGCAGGTACTCAATTACCTTTGTTCATGAGTACAAAGGTTTAAGTATGGGCAATTGATCTAACCATATTTTAACAAACTTTTTCATAGATAATTGAGGGATTTTGGCACATTTTATGGATTAAAATTACATGATTAAGCACTACTTTGGAATAAAAACATTTGCATTGAATTAAACATAATTAGGGGCAAAATGGTTTCAAATTGACAATTTATTTATGCAATTGTTTTCATGAACTTTTGATATTATTTAGAGCTTAATTATTGCAGTGTAGGTATCTTTGGAAGTCACATGCCTGCGCACTTGGGCCCAATCCACTTGGCGGAGAGATCAGCCACGCACACACTTGGGTCACCAAGCGTTATTCCACTAACTCCATCTACCTTAACACGTGGCAACCTAGAACCTGAATTTTTGAATTCACGATGAACCCACGCTGCGCAAGAAGCTCCATCCATTATTTTTCTTAGTGAGCCCGGATTCCCTTGATCCTCAACCGCACAGCACCAATCTTGGGAGATCATGACGCCACAGAGAGATTCCTGGATACAAGCTGTAAGAGAGGGAGAATAAGATCACGCCAACAATTCTATATTACTGACCTGTATGCACATCTTAGAGACCATGCATTGATCTGTTCATCCCTGAGCATCTTCCCACTGTAGCCGGGACCTCCAGTTTCCATCCACTATTCTACTCACACCACACACGCAGAGCTGGGGATGAGCCGCTAGCTTTCTCCATCCTTCAGCCATTCCTCTACTCTTCATCATCGACCACCGCAAAGCCACGATGTCGTCAAGCTCCATCTCCCTTCCTCCAGACCTCGATAACTCACTCCCATTTCCATACTCACGCAGATTCATCTCTCGGCAGCCATGCATGACGCTCGAGTAGCGAGAGGGAGACGACGAGACCACGACATTGCTTCCCTATTCTGCGTTCCAGATTTCATTCCTTATCCATTCTTCCTATTATGGCTGTACATATAAAATCTATTGGAGCTAACTTTGAAGTGATGCGTAGCTAAATGTTTTGCCTCTTGGTGGAGTTATTGGCCAGAGCTCAATGATCTACATAGGGGAGTTTTTCTATCCTTCCATTAGTTTAAATTTATTTATTTGGATTTCCTAGTTTTAGGGATGATTGTATATGATTTTGGAACTGAAATGGATGTTTATTTATCTCTGTTTGGATTAATTTTCATAATTAATTTTGGATTATGCATTATGAAACAAATAGTTGGTTTGATTTCTTGATAGCATTAATTTAATTATGTTAATTAGCGTGTTATTATCTAGTTAATATGATTATTTGGTGCTTTAGAATGGATGTTTAGCATTTCATTCTGAGAAGACTCATATTGCATTATTCCGATTTTAATTGTGTATTAAATGGTTTTTAACCAAACCTTAATAAGTAATAGTTAGCTATGTTCGTATGAGTTATTAACGATTGAAAATATTGAACTTGAGTGTCAACTTGAGGTTTTACTAAAGGTTTAATGGTTTTTCAACTCCCACAATTATTTTTGAGCAAGGAAGGTTACATCTCTATCACCAAGGGCATTCACCATTTCTGAAAACCCAAAAGAATTCATTAGTTTAAAGTTATTACATTTGAATTAGTTTAGAAAATCATTTTATAAAAACCTCTCCATTTAAACATTTTCTTTTAACACTTAGTTTAACTTAGGGATTTAAAACAAAGGCTCCTTGATAAGAGAACAATCCTAGGGTTAGTGCACTATATTGCGTTAGTTTTAGGTAATTTTTGATTAGGTCTTGAGACGATTAGAGACCGCGAGAATCAATATTGTGCTCTATATTTCCTAAGGATAATGAAATCCATGTAGAGGATTTAATTCGTTTTGGGAAAGGGACTCTTGAGCTCGGTGATACTATTATCACAATAGATGATGCGAGGATGAAAATTTTAGCAGCTCGAGATCTTGTTAAGTTCTTCTTTGTTGGTGCATACCAATAAGCAAATATGTGTAAAATTGCATGATGTGGTTCGAGATGCAGCCTTGTGGATTGCAAAGAAGAAACATCAAGAAGTTCTTGTGGATAACCACGCAGTTTCAAACATGCTGGTAAGAAACTCCCAAAGTTTAAGTTATACAAAGGCACTATCACTGTGGAATTTGGATGAGAATTTCAAGCTCTCTAATAAATTTTGTTGCCCCACACTTGAGATTCTCTTACTTCAACCTCATGGGTTCATTGAAGATCTTGGGACAGTAAAAGCACTTAAAGTCTTGGCACTCACATCATATGGCTTTGAATGGAGATTGTGTCCATCAACTTTTTGTTCAATTCCTCAATCAATTATATCATTAACAAATCTTCACACCTTATGCCTTAAAGGGAAAAAATTGGGTGACATCTCCTTTTGGGTGAACTCAAAGGATTGGAGATTCTTGCATGGTTCTCTGTTCAACGCATTACCCACTGGAATTGTAGGCATGAAGAAGTTGAAACTCTTGGATTTCTTTCACTGTGAAATTCAACAATGCCCTTTAGAGGTAATTGGAAGCTGTTACCAACTTGAAGAATTATACTTTTGGGTTGAGAGAACTACCATCCTAGAAAAGTTCTCTCTTCCAAGTTTGAAGAGGTATGTTATCTATAATTCCACATGCAGTTACTACATATGAAAATCCTTTTATGGAATATTGGGGTTGTTGCATATAAGCAATAAGAGCATTATGTATACAAGGCTTTAAAGTCTCTACTCTAGGTTTATCAATGAAAGATGTCATTCATAGAGCAAACTGCCTTTGGCTAGAGAATTGTGGGTGGGATCATAAAGATATAAATTTTGAGATAAAGCACTTAAGGGTTTCATGTTGCCAAGAGAAAAGATTCATCCTTAATAAGCTTGGTTCGGACAATCTTCAAATGCAACAAGTGTTCTCGCACCTAATTACTTTAAGATTGTCTAAAATGTACAGCCTTGAGAGAGTGTTCCAAGATTCCTCTATCAAATACTCTCTTCCTATATTAGAAGAGTTGTGCATAGAAAGTTGTCCCGAACTGACAACTTGCATTTTCACTCATGCCACAATTACGAACCTGTCAAAGATGAGTAAACTTGAGATTGATTATTGCACCAAAGTGAAATGGCTATTCTCTTACCCTTTGGCTTGTAATTGTCCTTCACTAGAGGAATTGTAAATACGCTATTGCTCTTAACTTGAGAGGCTTGTTGATGGAGACAATGATGAAGAAGCTACACATAGGGATCAACTATCACTTCTCAAACTGAAGGAATTGAATCTATTAATTTTACCAATATTGACTAAGATTTTCAAAGGAGGTTTTTATTACAAGTTGGGGTCCCTTCATGATAAACAAGAACGTCCACAACCTGTGAGTGTTATCTCATTATTTCTTTTTTTATTTAAGGTTTCTGTAATGAAAATAGTCTTCTTTTTATTAAATTTCTTGGGCTTGTACTCATCTTATTAGGATTATGCTATTACAATTTTAAAAATATATAATGCCACACACTTTTTTTTGTGGGTGCGTGTGTGAGTATTGTCCATTTCTTGGATTTTTGTTTAATCATTGAATACATTTACTTTACAATAACATGATAATGAAAGAGTAGAGGTGGTGAATTCAGAATTGCGCTCTATAAGGTTAGATGGTTTGCCAGAGTTGGAATTTATTTGGAAGGGCCCTACAAAAAATTTGAGCCTCCACAAACTTGAACATGTTACATTGTGTGGATGCCAAAGATTGAAAAATATTTTCACTCTTGCTACTATTACAAGCTTTCCAAAGTTCAGGGAACTTAAAGTATTGGAATACAAGGAATGGAAGGGAATATTTTGTGAAGAATCACTCAAAAACCTTCCTTCTTCTTCTAATATTTGCTTTCCTAAACTTAATGAGATTAGCATATCAGGTTGCGAAGAAGTGAGATGGCTGTTGTCTTATCCTCTTGCTTCTCATTGCCATTCACTAGAGAAAATAAGTATATTTAATTGCCTTGCACTTGAGAGCCTTGTTGATGGAGACAGTAATGTAGAAGCAGCGCATGATGATCAACTACCACTTCTCAAACTGAAAGAAGTAAATCTTCAAATTTTGCCAAAATTGAGAGATTTTCAGAGGAGGATTTGAGTACAAGCTAGAGTCCCTTCTCGATAAACAAGAATGTCCACAGTACGTAAGTGTTACTACAATTTTATAAATGCGAAATATCTTAATAGGGTTTAATTTGTAATGTTATAGTACCTGATTCATATATTAACTGTCCGTTTCTTAGATTGTCATGTATATCATTGAATACATTTACTTCACAGGAACTTGAGAATGATAGAGTTAGGGGGTGAATTCAGAAATGTTATCTATGAGGTTATATGACCTTCCAGAGTTGGAATTTATTTGGAAGGCCCCTGCACAAATTGTGTGTCTCCATAAACTTGAGCATGTTTCATTGCAAGAATGCCTAAGATTGAAAAATGTTTATTAAATCATAATTGTGTATTAGGAAAGATAGTTGTGTAGCTCATAACAGAATACCTATCTGTTATTGCTTTGTATACATTGAGGTTTCTCATTCGCTTGGTTTGTTACTTTGTAACCATTTGCATAACAGAACAATGTATTGGCTTAATATATATACATACGCTCTCACCTGAGCTCATCATTCTTGAGCGTCAGAATTCAGATACAATACTTCTCTACATTGCTTTTCTAACTTGGTATTAGAGCGAAATCATTCTGATCAAGATGTCGTCATCTTCATCTTCATCTGTTGCTCCTTCATGACCTCATTCCCTTTTCAGCTCATCGAGCCAAACTTCTGCGATCAAGCTGGATCGCACAAACTACCTTGTCTGGGAATCGATAGTGTTGTCGCTGATTGAAGGCAATCGTTTAGAAGGTTATATTGATGGCATGACTCGTGTGCCACCTAAGGTCATCCCTGATGCTGAGGGACCGAAGCTCAACCCAGATTTCAATGATTGGTTCGCCATTGATCGACTGTTAGTTGGATGGCTACGGAATATAATGACTATGGATGTTGGAGCACAACTGCTACATTGCAAAACGGCTGCTGATCTCTGTAGTGGTGCACATAAACTCACTTGAGCCTCCATAAAAGTGCGCGTCATGGTAGTGAAAAATGAACTACACAACACTCGTAAGAATTCACTGAAGATGGATGAGTATCTGAACAAGATGAAAGGTTTTTCTGACGAACTTACTTTAGCTGGCTGTCCAATAGCTAACAATGATCTAATCCTCCATACGCTTAATGGTTTGGATGCCGAGTACAATGCTATTCTGGTGAAACTGATAGATAAACCAGATCTGACATGGGTGGATACTCAAAGTGCACTCATGTCCTTTGAAACTCAGTTGGAATAATTGTAACATTTCTCCAATCTCAGCATCCAACCATATGTCAATCTTGCTCACTGCCATGAGTCTTTTACTGAACATCTCCGTGATGCTGGACATGGGTGCCCGAAGTATGAATCGTTCTCACAGACATCAGGGCAGCCGTCCCTTCTGCACTTATTGTCAACGCACAGGTCACACTTTTGGAAATTGCTACTATCATGACGAGTCTTACAACTTTACTGGCCACTCAATTCCACAACAAGCCCATTACGCATCTTCACATGCAGTAATAGATCCAGCATGGTACATGGATAGTGGTGCGAATTACCATGTCACACCATATGCTGAACAACTTAAACATGTCACTCCAATCGGTAAGTCATATCTTACTACTTGCACTAGTGAAAGAAATCCTATCGTAGGTATTGGATCTACTTCCCTTTCCTGCATTCAATCTAATCTTGCTCTTAGAGATGTTTTGTATGTGCCCTCAGCCAACAAAAATCTGATGAGTTTACATCGTCTAGTTCAGGATAATCCTGTACATGTGAATTTCACTAACAACTGTTGTACTGTAAAGGACAAGAGAACAGGAGCACTGCTACTATAAGGGAAAACAAAGGACCACAACGGGCTGCCTAAACTAAAAGCCTTTATGACCAATGTGTCATCTGATCAGCTTCATAGACTTAAGAAATGGCATCATATTCTAGGCCATCCTAGTACTAGAATTTTGAATCGAGTTTTAAAGAGCTGTAATGTTAGTGTTTCAAATGTTAATGATGAATTCTTCTGTGAAGCATGTCAATTAGGAAAGTCAAAATTTCTACCATTTGCAAATTCTATATCTTAGTCATCTTTTCCCTTTGCACTTGTTCACACGGATCTGTGGGGGTGGCTCCAATTTCATCTCCTAGTAGACACCAATTTTATATACACTTTCTTGATGATTACAGTTGCTTTACATAGCTTACCCGTTGTGGCATAAAGGAGAAACAATTACTACCTTTAAGCACTTTAAGGCATTAGTTGAGAATCAATTTAACATGAAGATCAAAGCTATTCAGTGTGACAATGGAACAAAATTTAAACCCATCATTCCCATAGCTCAAGAGGAAGGGATCCAACTGCGTTATACTTGTCCATATACTTCTGCACAAAATGGAAGAGCAGAGCGTTAGCACCATCACATCGTAGAAATGGGGCTTACACTCTTAGCTCATGCTAGTATGCCGTTAAGATACTGGGTAGATGCATTTCAGATGGCTGTTCATTTAATCAATCGCCACTAGTGTTTTACGCCACCAGACTCCTCTATTCATGCTTAAAGGAACATAGCCTATATCTTTGAAATGAAACCTTTTGGCTGCACCTGTTATCCCTGTTTAAAACCTTACAATACACACAAGTTGGAGTTTCGCAGTAAGAAGTGTGTTTATCTGGGTCCTGCAGGTCAGCATAAGGGGTATAAATGCTTAAGTGAGACTGGTAGAATTTTTATCTCACATCATGTAGTTTTTGATATGTCAGAATTCCCTTTCTCTTATGGTTTCATACAGCTCAACACTCAGCGAGTTGCTAATGAGGTCAATATACTGTATCTGTTTCATCTACCACTAGAACAGCATAAGCAGACTGATCACAGTAAGCCAAGGATAGATGTGTTGATACCTTGTTTTCATGATAACAAAATTATGATAAAAGATTTCAAAATGTTGTCAGAATCCAAGTTTCAAAAGTGTTGGTTCAATACTTCATGAAGTTACTCGAGTATTTTATCAGAGTATTTGACAGTACTCGAGCATTAGAAATGAGTACTCGAGCACTGTATGTTTTAAACTTAAGAAAATTCAGTGCTCTCAGTCAACACTTCAAGTATTGACAGGAAGTATTGTCAATGCTCGAGTGTTGTAATGTTGTACTCGAGCACTGTGCTCTGAAAATGAGTTTTTAAACAATACTCTGTGTGAACACTTCAATCATTGGCATAGAGTGTTGCCAATGTTCGAGTATTGCAAGTCAGTACTCGAGCATTAGGCTAAAACAATGTCTAAAAAAATGCTGTCATGGAGTACTGCAAGTGTTAGCTGACAGTAGAGCTAACACTCGAGTACTAGGTTTACAGCACTCGAGTATTGAGGTTTTTGAAAACACTTCAAGTCAGCACTTCAAGTATTGGCTGAAAGTATTGCCAATACTCAAGTACTGGATGTCAGCACTTGAGTATTGATTATTTTCCTCAACACTTTCAGACAACACTTCCAGCATTGGCTGACAGCAGAAATAACACTTGAGCACTGCATTTTCATCACTCGAGTGTTGAGGCTTTTAATAGTGCTGTCAGTTAATACTCCAAGTGAAAGTTCCAGCAGAGACAACACTCGAGCACAGATTTCCAGTACTGAGTGTTGTGACTTAACTCTCAACACTGGGCCTTGAGATTGGGACCTTGAGATTGTTGGGCCGAGAACTCGTTGAAAAACAGAGAGCGAAGGTCTCTGTTTTCTTGCATATAGTAAGGGGGAGTGTGACTCCTAGTTTGTAAAGGCTTGTGAAGCCTGGCTATTTGTTATTAGTGGATTGAAAATCTCAGAGAAGCTCTGAGGACTGGACGTAGGTCAGAGAGGACCGAACCAGGATAAATCTATGTGTCCATTATTTTCTGCACTCTGTGTCATTTCATTTAAATTTCTGCGATTTACTTTTTAATTTTTAAAGTGACCAATTCACCCCCTCTTGGTCAAATCCTATTCTAACATTTGGTATCAGAGCAGGTCTCTTGTGGAAAGAACTTAACAGTTTCAAGAGAGAGATCCATGGCAGGATTTGGCGAACATATTATGACTGACGGAGCATCCATCACCAGACCACCTGCTTTCAATAGCCATAAATTTTCATTCTGGAAAATCAAGTTTCAAAACTTTATTTTAGCCACTGATTTTGATCTTTGGGATGTTTTCGAAACAGGGAACATAGTGCCAATGAAAATGGATAAAGATCAACTGGTTCTAAAGCTGAAAACAGAGTTTGATGATGAGGATAAGAAAAAGATGCAGTTAAATCGAAAAGCTGCTCTAATGTTGCAGGCAGCATTAAATGAGGATGACTTTTTCAAAGTTTGCACACTACCCTCAGTGAAAGACATGTGGGATGCACTAGAGATAGCTTATGAAGGCACCGAAGCAGTAAAAGAAAGCAGAGTCAACATGCTAACAACTGAGTATGATTTACTCAGGATGAGAGATGATGAAACTATCACGGAATTCCAAATGCGTCACACTCATCTCATTAACAAGTTAGCAGCCCTTGGCAAAACACATTATCAACGTTCTCAAGTAAGAAAAATTTTAAATGTTTTGTCCAGCAAATGGGAAGCCAAAGTCACAGCTATAGAAGAATCTCATGGAGAATCAATGACCTCAGTTGCAGCTCTCTTTGGAAGTCTTGACGAATATGAGAGCAAGCAAAAATTCAAGAAAGAGTTATCAACCATTGACGAGAAAAAGAAAAAGGGGATGGCTCTCAAAACTATTAAAGAAAAGGAACCTGAAACAGAGGATGAAGAAGAATATGTGGAGGATGAAGAACTAGCTATGGTCGTTAGGAAATTTAAACGTATTTATAGGAAGGATCAAAAATTCTGAAGGCCGTAAAAGGGAACGTCTAGCAAAATCATATGCTACGAATGCAACAAACCAGGACATATGAAATCTAATTGTCCACAGCTAGCTACTCAAAACAAAGAAAAAGAAAAGAGAAGGCCAAAATTTTTCAAGAAAAAGAAAGCTTATGTCTCAGGAATATGGGGTGACAGTTCGGAAGAAGAAGAAAGTGATGCAGAGGAAGAAGCCAATCTTTGTCTTGTGGCTCAGGAAGAAGAAATAGACGACGAAGAGGTAATTATAGAACCTAGTTATGATGAATTACGTAAGGATTACAATGAAATGCATATTGAGTTGCTTAAGTTTGCTAAAGAATTGTCTTTTCTAAGAAAAAGAGTTAAAGAACATGAAAAACCAGCTGAAATTCCTGTTTGTTCAAAATGCAATGATTTGAAAATTGAAAATGAGAAGTTATCCAAAACTCTTCAAAAATTTACTCAAGGCAGTGGAATGCTTCAAGTCATTTTGAAAAATCAAAAAGTTACGAATGATAAAAGTGGTATAGGATACACTCCTCAAAATGAGTTATATAAAGGAAAGAAAAAGCAAGGCAATAGAGCTGCAATTTTACACAGACATAGTTGGCATTGTAAGCATTAAAACAAGCCAAAGAACACTGAATTTAGAGTTTTATACAGAAAGTTATGATGTTCCAAAGTTTGAAGAAAATCACTGAAAATCTGGGAAAAATGAAAAATTGCCAAATGAACAGTGCTTTTTCACGCATTAAACTGTTTCAAGTGGGCAAGCTAATGACTCAATGAGTATTTTTCCCTTATAGAGGAACTTATAAGCTTCAATTAGAAATTGGAAGCACTCAATTTTGATTTTTCTAGAATCAGTTACGAATTTTCAAAGTTGGCCCAAAAATCTATGAATAGTGACGTGAATAGTAACCCTAAACTTGAAAATTTTATTTTTCACTCTTTGGTTACTCTAAGTCACTAAAGGCCTGAAGATGCTTCCAAATAGATATTTAATGAAGCTAAAGGTAAATATTAAGGAGTGTCATATAAAACAACTAAGTGATTTTCTTGCAGGTATGTCTTAAAGCATCCAAAACAAGCAAATGGTTCATTGATAGTGGATGCTCAAGACACATGACGGGTGACAAAAGCAGATTTGTCAACTTGAAAGCCAAAGATGGTGGAAAAGTAAGCTTCGGAGGAAATCAATCAGAAAAAATCACTGGAATAGGAGAAATACCCAATATGAATGGAATTTCTGTAAAAGATGTATATCACGTGGAAAGTCTCTGTCACAATCTTCTTAGTGTTAGTCAAAGTACAGACAGAGGTAATTGGGTGATATTTGATTTTGAAGAATGTTTCATTATCAACAAGAAAGATCTCTCCATTGATAAAGAAAGCTGAAAATTCAACTCCGTGCTCCTAGAGATGGTAATTGCTATACTGTTGAATTAGAAAAGAATTTTTCAAACTCATGTTTAATTAGTCAAGATGATGAAATTCAATTGTGGCATAAACGATTGGCTCATGTGAATATGCATCAACTTGACAAATTAATCAAAAATGAACTAGTTCAAGGGCTTCCAAAACTGAAATTCAAAAATGATTTGATTTATGATGCTTGTCAATTAGGGAAGCAAACCAAATCATCTTTTAAATCAAAAAATGAGATTTCATCAAAAAGACCTCTTGAACTACTTCATATGGATTTAATGGGTCCAGCTAGAGTAAAAAGCTTAGGAGGAAACTTATATACTCTAGTGATTGTTGATGATTTTTCCAGATTTACATGGACCATATTTTTAGCCTCTAAAAATGAAACATTTGAATTATTCACTGTTTTTGCCAAGAAGGTCCAAAATGAGAAAGGTATGTCTATTGTTTCCATTAGAACAGATCATAGAGGAGAATTTGAAAATGGAGACTTTGCAACATACTGTGAAAGTGAAGGAATCAAACATAATTTCTCAGCACCAAGAACACCTCAACAAAATGGAGTAGTAGAAAGGAAAACAGAGTGCTTGCCGACATGGCACGGGCAATGATGACAGAGAAACAAGTATCACAAATGTTCTGGGTAGATGCTCTAAGCACAGCTTGCTATATTTCAAATAGAGCATACATAAGGCCATCACTTGGAAAGACACCGTATGAGCTGTTCAAAGGAAGAAAACCAAACCTGTCACATCTTCATGTTTTTGGCAGCAAATGCTTTATTCATAATAATGGTAAGGACAATCTTGGTAAGTTTGATCCGAAATCTGATGAAGGTTTATTTCTTGGTTATTCGAATAGAAGTAAAGCATATAGAGTTTTCAATAAACGTACTTGTGTGGTAGAAGAATCTGTGCATGTAGTATTTGTTGAAACTAATCCTCCTACAAAATCTAATGTTGATGAAGAAATGATTATTTCAGAAAGTTTTGAAAAACAAAATAAGGTTAGTTCAACTGATTGTCAACCTTCACAAGAATTTGAAACTGAACAATCAGATGAACAAACTAAATCTTCTCAACCAAGAGCTTGGAAGTACATTCGCAATCATCCCATCAATCAAGTGATTGGAGAAGTGAATGAGGGTGTACAAACCAGAAAAAGATTTATTCATGAGGCTCAATTTTCAGCTTTTATTTCAAAAATAGAGCCTAAGAATGTTGAGGAAGCTTTGTCTGACAATGATTGGATAATTGCAATGGAAGAAGAATTAAATCAATTTGAAAGAAATCAAGTTTGGGACTTAGTACCCAGACCCAATGATCATCCAGTCATTGGATCAAAATGGGTATTCAGGAATAAGCTTGATGAATCTGGAGTCATTGTCAGAAACAAAGCAAGATTGGTTGCAAAAGGTTATAATCAAGAAGAAGGCATTGATTATGAAGAAACTTATGCTCCTGTGGCTAGATTAGAAGCCATACGGATTTTACTTGCCTTTGCTTGCATTATGGATTTCAAACTTTTTCAAATGGATGTAAAGAGTGCTTTCTTAAATGGATTTATTATGGAAGAAGTTTATGTTGAACAACCTCCTGGTTTTGAAAATCTTTCCAAACCAAATCATGTTTACAAATTAAAGAAAGCTCTTTATGGTTTGAAACAAGCTCCTAGAGCTTGGTATGAAAGATTAAGCAATTTCTTAATCAAGAAAGATTTTGTTAGAGGAAAAGTGGATACAACATTATTCATTAAGCATTCAAAGTCAAATTTATTAATTGTACAAATTTATGTTGATGATATTATCTTTAGAGCAACTAACAATGATCTTTGTCAAGAGTTTGCCAAGATGATGTAGGGAGAATTTGAAATGTCCATGATGGGAGAATTAAATTTCTTTCTTGGACTTCAAATTAAACAAAAGAAAGATGGAATATTCATCAATCAGGCCAAATATCTCAAAGAGCTACTGAAGAAATTTGGAATGGATCAATGCAAAAGTGCTGATACTCCTATGAGTTCGAATGCACTTCTTGATGCAGATGGAAATGGGAAAGACTATGATATCAAGAGATATAGAGGAATGATTGGATCACTTCTCTATCTCACATCAAG
This sequence comes from Vachellia pachyceras, assembly GCA_025593235.1. Taxonomy (NCBI): domain Eukaryota; kingdom Viridiplantae; phylum Streptophyta; class Magnoliopsida; order Fabales; family Fabaceae; genus Vachellia; species Vachellia pachyceras. The sequence goes on along the minus strand of JANTPZ010141745.1, from coordinate 771 downwards.
CAGGCCAGATATTCAATTTAGTGTCGGAATGTATGCAAGATATCAATCAGCTCCAAAGGAATCCCATGCTGAAAATGTCAAAAGAATTTTCAGATATCTAGCTGGTACCACTGATCTTGGATTATGGTATCCTAAAGGAAGCAGTAAAGAATTGTTTGCCTACTCAGACTCTGATCATGCTGGGTATAAGACTGACAGAAAAAGCACGAGTGGCCAATGTCAATCCTTGGTGAAGCTCTGGTATCCTGGTTCAGCAAAAAGCAATCAACAGTATCATTATCATCCACAGAATTTCAAAAGGATATTCGAGATCTAATCTTGAAATTCGAATTTCAAAAGGATATTCAAGATCTAATCTTGCAATTCCAATATTCAAGATCCAATCTTGATATTCGAAATTCAAAAAGGATATTCAAGATATAATCTTACAATCCCAATATTCAAGATCTAATCTTGAAATTTGAAATTTGAAAAGGATATTCAAGATCTAATCTTGCAATTCCAATATTCAAGATGCAATCTTGAAATTTGAAATTCAAAAAGGATATTCAAGATCTAATCTTGCAATTCCAATATTCAAGATCTAATCTTGAAATTCGAAATTTGAAATACAAAATGTGAAATTCGAATTTTGCAATCTTAATATGGATTAAATTGATCTGATCAAATCATATCCATTTAATTAATCCAAATAATAAGCCAACAGATTTAATTTATCTTTATAAATTAAATTAATGCTAGTTATTTAATTTATCAAATAAATTAAATATT
>JANTPZ010141743.1:0-18646 GCA_025593235.1 Vachellia pachyceras | reverse complement strand
AAAGGTAAAACGATTCAACTAAAGACTACTTAGACATGAAAAATCATCAAGACATCTTGTATATTGAATTGTTTCCTTGTAACTAACAAAATTCAATGGGAAATGACTTAAGAAATGAAATCGCGTCATGATCTCAGCTTCTGATCTAGTAAAAAGGATGGTGTTCAAAAAATTTCATTTCTCGAGTAACGAACAAATTCAGGTCGCCACTAGTAAAGAACACAGACATGAAAGAGTAGCGCGAAAATTCTAATCACTTTATTCACTAGACGTCAAAATCAAATGCAAATATTTAATACCCGAAAATAAAAAAAGGTGAGAATTACTACAAAGTGCTTTCATCCCTTGGCGAAACAAAGCTATACTGGAGTCCAGTGTTGCCTCAAGAACTAATCCTGGGTTAAATTTCAATAAATTTTAAACTTGACAACTGATTAAATTGGAAAGCGAGCAGATCTCTACAAAAAGTAAGCAAACGTGAAAGGAAACTAAAAACGGAAAGAGAAGAGCAACATGGAAGACAAAAGAAATAGTATGGATACTCACGGGGGACTTAACGACGATGGTTTCGGCTTCTTGGTCAGCAGGTCGGCGTTGGTCGGGAGCGAAGCGATGATAATCCGCGGGAGCAACAAAGGAGGGCTTCGTAGAAGAGAATGGGAGTTGTCTTTTCATGGAGTGAACGATCTGGTGTGGAGGATGAGAGGAAGAAGACATCCAGCAAGAAGAGAAGAAAAGTGGGCAAAATCGAGTTGGGGCGGGAGGGGGTTTTCGCGAGTGGATCGAGAGGGATTAGGGGTATGAATTGTGTGACAGAGGACGACTGGGAGTGAGATGCAGCGAAATTGGGCGTCAAGGGAGGAAGATGAGAGATCTGGGCGTTTGGGCAGCAGAGGGGAAAGAAAAAAGCGGGAGAGAGAGGGAAGAAGAAGAAGAAGAAAACGAGGGAACGGAAGCCAAGGACCAAAAAAACGAAACGAAAAAAGGACAAAAGGAAGGAGGGAATTTGGTTCGGATATAGATGTGGAGGGAAGGATTCAGTTCTTTAAATGAAAATAAAAATTCTTAAATAAATGTAATTCGATGAAAATAATAATAATAATTTTGTTACGAGCTGCAACAACCGCTTCGGTTCGGCGCCAATCCCACGTGGCCTGCTCTTCCCCGCTTACCCGCGCCTTCCAATCATGCTTCATGAGACCAATTAACCCATAAGCACTTGTTTAATCAAACTTGAGTCATAACCATTACGGTGCGTTGGGAGTCTGTAGAAAGAAAAAATTTACGGATTCCGATATACTTTTATAAATTTTTAGATGCTTTTTATTTTAGTATATATGCACAGTTGGCAAAACGTTTTCCCAACATGCACGTAAGCTTTCTCAGTCTTTGAAATGAGTTTTCCCCACCTTCTACCTTCTCTCACTGCCCTGAAAAGCAAAAGAAAAAAAGAAAAAGAAATCATAAGCCGTTGATGGACAGTATAATTTGGGGCATGATTTTCTAATCAACTGCTTGATTCGTCATCAAGCTTGTTCGTGCGGGTGATAGGTAATCAAATAAAGCACATAAATCACTGAAATAAAGGAACGAGCGGATTAATTATCATCATGTTGGCAAAAAAATAAAAAAAAATCATGATTGATAAACTATTCTAAAAGATATTCTATGTATAAATAATCTATCTAATCTTTTTTTCATGATTATGAATCGGTAAGAGCATAACAAAATAACAGTAATCAATTTTGGTATTTGGTATAGGCCTGAATGTTAGTTGAGTATGGGATTATTCCACGTCGGGTCCAAGACTTGCGGCAGACAGTTGGGTCTCTTATGGGCCGAGCTGCCACTGGTGAATCATATGGGCTTGATCCCGACGCTCTTCTGATTCGGTCCAGGAACGAGGCCCAGTCAAGAGTCGATTTGAAACTGGTCAAACTTTAACGCATTAGATGGGCGTGTAATTGCCCCTCCCCCAAAAAAACCTTGCACGTAATTACTCATTATGAACAGTTACGTTTTTGGGCCAAAAAAACCCGTACTTTCTGGCTACTGGGCTCTCAGTTTAGCCTGGGCCCAATAGAGCCATAAAACGCAGCCCTCTCTGTATAAACTGGCATTCGTCTACTATCGTAAGGTCTCCTCGCGGGGTCTGGATTAGTTTGGAGCGGGTAATAAACTCAGGATATCCCAAGATACCGGATGGTTTATACAAAAAAAACTGGCATTCGTCTTCATTGCTGACCTATTGTAAACCACAGTATTGTAGTTCTTGTCTGTGGTGAATCACGTACCATTGGTGGAAAATATCAAAGTATGGCTGTTTTTTAATTATTGAAGAATACAAATTGATATTTAACCCATGCTCATGAAACCGGACCTGATTGGACGGTTCAAATCAGAAACTGACGAACCGGCCTGCAGTCCGGTCCTATCCATAGTTTGACTTCTGTTTCAAGTCAGATCAGTCAATCCAGTCTGACATGGGTAAACTAGAATCAACCCGGCCGGGTTAGTGGGTTGGCTTTTTTCCTTTTTTAAATTTTCCTTTAAAAAACAAAATAATAATTTTTTAATTTTTTAAAAAAAATAAAAAAAGAACTCCTCCCACATATGCCCATTGTCGCGTTTGCATCTACTCATATTCTTTTTAAAAAAAGGCTGAATTATTTTAAAATTTTAAATTTGAAGGTTAAAAAATAAAAAAAGAACTCGTACCATATATATTTTGATATTTTGTTAGGATAAATATTTCAAAATTATAAATAATATCAGAGAATATATAAGATACAAGTACATTATTAGTTTAGTAATTGTTACTTTATTAATAATAGAATTTACTGCTTCATTTTTTGGATTTTCAATTTTAAATAGTTTAATTGTGTTAATATGTTATAAGATTTATTTTTTTAAATTTTGTTTTCCATACCAGTCAAACCCCCGGTTTAACTTCGATTTAACCCACTGACTTTTAATTCACTGTCTTGTTCAATTTAATCACGGGTATGGTTTTGAGTACATTGTATTTAACATATGCTTTTACACACACGCAACACGAAATTAAAGTTCGATCCAAAGTCTAATCAAAGTCTTGGGGGCTGTTTAATCAGTAATGGATCAGCATCAATCAACCATGTGTATATGTGTCCCAATTTTTTTTTTTAATTTCTGTTGCTCTGGTCCACTTTAAAGCTGTTTCTGTCAACTAGCACGACGGATTTTGCAATGTTGCCAGAAGAAGTCTCTGAAACTTTTTTCTCATCGCCCAATAAGAAACTATTGGTACAAATTTGGATGAGATAGAGAGAGAGAGATGAAAATACAGAGAAACTGCGAATGACCCACAAATAATTGATCTTGGCCGCTTGTTCCCATTATTGTTATTACGGTAAGTTTTATGTTAAATTAATAGTTTTTTTTTAACTTGTATGAGCAAACACGGCATTTTCCTCATTCGTTTGGAAAATTATCTGTTTTGTGTGTGTTTAGGAATCATTTGGGAGAAAGGAATTTACAGATTTTAAAAATAATTTACCGAATCTAAAAAGAATTTACAGATTTTAATATAGTTTTTATAGAGTTCAAAATATTTTTACAGATTTTAAATTATTTTATCTTGACTTACGAGGAATCTCCAAACAAGCACAATGTTTCCAATCCTAGTACACCCATAATGATAGCTCTTCTATTTACAAACGGTGTGCAGTTTTTTTATAAATAATTTTTTTAGAAAAGGGGTATGCTCACCTACAATGTACTTAACTCATTGTTCACTTGGATCTGAACCTGTTGGTATTAAAGCAAGTCAAACAAACCCTTTAGTTTGACCACATAAGTAAGTCAACCCAACTTCACTAAGCGTGATGATGCCTCCCCAAACGTCACGACTGAAACTACAACAAAGTAACACTCACATGATTAAAATCTCTCCCTTTAAGTAATAGTACTAACCCAATCCCTTTATCAATTGAACCCAAAACAGTGTGCAATTTTACTATATACAGTTAATGACAATTACTGGAACTTATTATCCAGGACGACATTTCCAGATGACCACGTATTTCAAAGAAAAGCGCGTCATCCTTCTTCGGAGAGACTTGTTATTTAATCATTTAATTTTTTTATTTAAAAAAACACCGATTCCATGTAGAAAGGGAAGGTGGCATTTAAGTTGGTAGAACAAAGTTAAACAAACCCATGTTCCAATTCGGAATATGCAGCAACTCGCCTTTTTTTTTTTTATTGGAAAGCTTCATGTAAGAGAAACCACCATGAAATTCTTTTCCACACACTCAACCCATTTAGAAATTCCGTTGGGATAAAGGAATTTATGAATTTCTAGATGATTTTACAGATTTTAATATAATTTTTATAGATTTTGAGATGGTTCTATTTTAATTTGCCTGCACCGTTAGGAACAAAGTTCCCAAACAAGCACTTGAACGTAGATTTGGCTTTTTTAAACGATCAGTCAAAACAAGCTCCTTCATTCTCATTCATTCGTTTATCATATCAATTTGCAGATCCTGGGGTCCACAGAAACTCACTCTCTCTCACCTATGATATTACAGGCATATACACCTTACCGCTGTGGGTATCCATTATTCACTGGGAACCCAGATTCACTTCTCCCATTAGTCACTTTATATTCTGAGACCACCTTTTTTTTACTGTATATCAAACTTAAAATCACAGAAGAGAAACGAGTGAATGGAAGCTTAGGGAAAGTGATGGGTATGATATGATGTTGCGTGAACAGAGGACACGATCCAAAAGATGTGCGAGCGTTGAGAGACTGCTCAAATTATATATTAATGGAACTTTGATCCATCCTTTTTTTATAATTCCAGTGTCAGTGATCAATTCAATACTAAAAGCGAAGGATCCAATGTGTGATTCCCCAGAAGCAGAGAGAGATCGAAGACGTTACACAGTCAACTAACATACATGATGAACCGACCCCATGCAATTCAATAGCCTTTCGTGCCCACATGGATATCAGTACTTTCATCATTTAATAGCACACCCAACAAATAAATCAAACCCAGATTCAAATCCTGTCCATTCAAAATGATTGCATCATACGGTTGCTGTCTTGTACGTTACAGAAAATTATGTCAATTCTTTAGCATGTATCATGATTTTTTCGTGTATTTTTTATTAAGGGTTTATTTAGTTTCACTTTTAAAAACTATATTTAGTTTTAAAATTTGGGAATTTTCCCAAAACCTAAGTTCTGTTCAAATACTCATATTTTTGAAAAAATTAATTTGGATATAAAACCTCAATTTGAAATCTAGGTTTTAAAAATGTTATTTTTTGTCAAATCACACACTCTCTTTTAATATATTTTCTCTTTTTTACCTTTTTTCTTTTTCTTTCCTTTTTACTACCTACTTTTTGCCTTGAAATCCTTAAAAATCAAAACTTTCCCAGTATAATCACCTTTCAGAACTTAGACTTTATTTAAAAGTTATTCTCTAAAATTTAAATTTTATTTCAGAATCAGTAAAAACCATTCTGAAAAGGAATTTCAAAGTGTGTTCGGGATGACAGATACTAAGTTGAGTGTTCGATTCTCTATTCATCAAGCTTTCATACCACTAAACATTATGCAAACGTTAGCCTGTCAAATAACTTTTTTTTTTGCCACCATAACATTATTTGAGGTGAATATATAGTAATAGCTATTAATTGCGACCTGTGAGTAAGATTAAAGGTGAAAATAATTTGACAATATCTTATTGCGGAATAACTCATGCTATCGATATTAGTTGAATTTCGATCAGAATTAAAAAGGGTAGATACAAAACAGCAAAAGCCAAATAGAGAATAGAGGAAATAAGGAAGCAGGAACAGTATTTTAAGAGAGTGGTGAAGAGAAGAAGCGAGCTACTAATTAATTATAATTAAGAGAGTAAGCGAATTACTTGGTGATAATTTATTAAACATCTACACTGCAACTCTGCATAATCTGATACTTGATGGCCGGGCCCGCAGCTCCGATCCCGTCTCCGGCGAGCTTTATATAGGCGGGACAGTTGACGTAGAGATGGTACTTGCCGGACACCCAGGATCCGACCTTCCACTTCACCCTTCCCATCACCTTCACGTTCACCAGAACTCCTCCGGCATTCTGATCCTGCGTCAGAGACTGCAACACGTACGGCGACACCGGCACAGCCGTCCCGTACAAGAACGGCGACCACACCGTCACGTCCTTGTGCCCCTGGTACGTCGCCGGCAGCATCGTGCCGAGAGAGATCTGCTGGTTCCTGTAAGACGCGTACACATCCAGCTTCTGGTAGTATATCCCGATTCGGTCGTTGGGGTTATGAGCCAAGAGCGTGACTTGCATGGTGATGGTGAAGGTGTTGGGGGTCAAAGAAGGGGGCTGAGTGGCGGTCGCCGGGGAGGAGGATAGGTTGAAGGCGAAGAGGGTGGCGTCTTGGAGGACGAAGTGAGGTTTAGAGGGTCGGAGGATGACCCAGATTAGGAAGATGACGAGGAGGATGAGGACAATGAAGGCGACAACACCGGCAACTACGCGGCGGAGGAGCTGCTTGTCCTCGTCGCATTGGTGGCCGCATTCTTTCACCGACATGGTGGTTGTTGAGCGGCTGCAGCAATAATAGTGTTGTTTTGTATGTAGTGAGAATTTGTGTGATGCTTTGGGGTGAAGTCGCCGATTTAGAGAATGTTTCGTTCAGAAAGTGTGCGCATTATATACAGCCTCAAGAAAGAAGAGGGCCCCTTTGGTTGAACTTGAACCAGTTAACTGACCCTTTTCTAAAATAACTTTCATTTAAAAATTACAAGTTGAAAATCTTAAATATGAATCATTGAAATTCTATTTGATCTGCTTATGAGTTTGTTTGGAACAGCGTTTTCAAAAATCAAATGCACATTCAACAGTATTTTTCCGCAAATCGAGATAATCTCCTTCACATATTTACCTCAGTTTACGTAAAAATACTTCTCTACCACATTTCTAAATAAGCTCTATATCTCATCATAACGGAGAGCTTCCAGGCTCGTTATTGATGAGCAATGAAATTGATTCTCTCATGGGCTTTCATTCACAGGAGATTATACTAATTTTTTAAATAATAATAACTTCTTTGTTATTATTCATAAGCAACTTTATAAGTTATAATTTTAGTTTATCAAAAAATTTAATGTATTTTCCCATTTTTACTTTTATTTAATTACATATCTCTGAAAATTTAACGTATTTTTTCATTTTTTACTTCTATTTAATTACATGCCTCTTATGAAATTATAAGTTAATACAAAAATAAACTAACCGGTAAAGAAATAAATAATTTGAGACAGGAAAGTGGATGTCCAGCACCCTCTAAAATTAATTCCCCAGTAATCCAACTCCAGAAAGCTTGTCCTTTTTGTAAACTTTGATGCCAAATCAAGGAAGAAAGTCATCATTATTAGCAAAGAGCAAAAGTCTTTGGACGCAACACCATGATACTATAAAAAAATTAAAAACTAAACATAAAAGTAAATTTTATTTATTAAATTTAATTATTAAATCTCACGTTGGATGGAACGTGAACTGCCTGCAGGCTTAGATCTCAAGACTCAAAAATAAATCCGGTGATTATATTAGTAGGAGTATTCAATTAGCATAAGAGTATGGCAGATGGCTCTTAATTAATTAATTAACGGGTTTGACCTAAATACCACGTGAAAGGTTATTGACTTGCATTAAAAGAGTGGATACAAGTATCTTGTCGCCAGACCAGGGGTAAATTAGTCATGAAAGTTCCAGAGTATGGCTTCCTCTCATGAATAAATGAGGACGAAGGGTTTGATCACGTATACATATCTAAATAAATGTTTAATTCATTATATATTTATTCTATTAAAAATGAGTTTTTACTTCGAATATATTTTAAAACAGGAATTAACAAAAACTAAAATCTACAAATTAACATACTTTTAAATTTAAAAAACATTTGGTCACTGACAATCAAAACTGTGTCGTATATATAACTCCATCATAGACCCATTGAAATTACCAAATTATCCATCCCCCATAATGCCGACTGACCCAGAAACGAAAAGTACAGAAAGCCAGCCACACACACTAAACACGGGGGATCAGATGAGATATATGATATGTGCATCAAGTTTCATCAAAGTGCATGAACTCTGTTCTTAAGAAATGAAAGCGCAGTGGCCAACAAGAGCTTTCCGATGTGTGACTTCTAGCAAAGAAAGCACGATATTCAAAGTTGCTTTCACACACGCATATACAGAAATTCATTATCTTTTTAAGTTTTGAGATGACATATCTTGAGAGAAATTTTTAAAGGCCCTTAAACTCAGTCATGGAGACCGAAAATGATGTCTTTCAACACGGACATGGATGATTATTCGTCTGACCATCAACCAAACAAAGTGATGAAAACACCTTCTTGATTTGTCATTAGATCCAATTTAGATTTGTTTGGGGTGATGTTAGGAAAACACGTTTATGCATATTGATCCGGATTCTATTAATTAGGTTAGCTCAGTAATTTCTTTTGTTTTCCCCAGTAGTTGTAGTTCCCTTTCTTTTTATTCATAATATGTCTGTTTGGGAGCGTGGTAAAGAAGTAATTTTGTATAAGCTGCAGTAAATATATGAATGAGATTATCTCGTTTTACGAAAAAACAGTACTGAACGTGTATTTAATTTTCAGAAGCGTTGTTCCAAACAAACACAGTATCGGACTAGAGCACTGTGATGTCAAAAATAAGGTTCTTATCGGACACTGTTCCTCTATCCTATTGCGTCTATTTTCCAAAGCCTTCCCTTCCGGTGCTGGTAGTTGAATAAGGCCTGGCCAGTATGAGCTCAACTGCTATTAGCAATCTTTATCTTCATTTTCCAGTAATACACTAATACTCCGACTTCCACCACCGTTGATTCAAACACATACTTAGAAAGACTAAATCTTCTCTAAGCCATCATTTGTTTTCTGAAATCAACATCTCACATATTTATTATCTTGTGTCCTTAATATAAAAATCGGTTGATTTTTGTTAAAGGATTAATGAAGCTAAATACACTACTTATAAATATTTATTTATGTATATAATTAGTTTATATATCAACTTATAAAGTTCAGTTTAGAAAAAATGATAAATATATAAAGATATTTAAGTAATGTATTTACCTTTCTTAATTTCCCTAATAAAAATCAACTAGTTCTTATATTAAGATCCTGATGTTTCAGTCAGAAAATGCTCCTCTAAATAATTAATGGCCAGGTTAATTAGTTTAAAGTACGTAATACAAACTTAAGTCCGTTTGATGAAATAACATATAAAGTGCATATTCTTTATTCAAAAGCACTGCCCAGCCCCTCACATCTATGGGTTTATTTAAATAGCCGTTAGAGGAACGGACACAGATTCTAAAGTAAGTACGTGAGAGTAATTTTATCTCGACAAACGCAAATAGATTTTGGTTGCCCATTACCAAACAAGCCTTATAATTAAGTGCGTCTAATCAGTTGGAGAAGATAAGTGGGCCTCTGAGTGACTACGGAACTTGTTAAACGGGTCTGCTGCTTGATTTGAAGTAAGGAAGTGGCACACAAGTGAATGGAGGGAACGGAGGAAATAATTGATTTGATCGAGGAGAGGTGAAAGGAGATATTTTTAACTATACATTATTTGGTTGAGAAAGAGAGGAGTCGTAATAATTTACCATATTATCTTTATATATTAAATTAAATTTTTATCTGTATTTTATACAAATTAATTTTCACATTATGTTTAAAACGTGTACATTTAGCATTTATATCTTAAAACTATTAATTTCATCTAATAGAAATGATGATTTAGCAAATGTTATTGATAATTATGCAGTTAAATAATGATAAAATATGATAAGATTGTAAAATATAAAAATTATTATATTGAATAATTAAAATTTAAAAATATTTTATCAGTATTTAATTGTAGAATCGCAGTTTAAATTTGTTGAGTAGGTATATTCTGTTAAAAGAAGCTAACATCGTTAAGATAAAATGATTAAAAGTATATTTTGTAAATTTAAGGGATTAAAATAGAATTTGATGTAAACTTAAATGACAAAATGTATACTTTAACTTAATTTTATCTATAATCATACTTTTTATTTAAAATTTAATAATATTTTTACATTGTAAATTAATTTTTAATAATATGCTTTTTAATTATAATTATATAATTTTTATTTTAGATTACTTTTAGAATAATATATTTTTAAGAACAATATGTATTTATTTATTATTTATTTTAAAAATATATTTTATTTGTAATACTATATTTTTAAAATCTTTAATTAATTTTTATAATATATTTTTAATATATTTTTATTTTTAACCGACTTTATGATAATAGTTTTTTATTTCATCCCAATTTTTTTACGGTTATTAGTGAAATAATAGAAAACAATACAGGTAAAATTGCCACATAATTTAGCTCCCTCTAAAAAACCTTAATTTGAAGAGTCAAAATGGGTGAAAGAGATAGGGTAAGTTTTGATTCCCCTCTCTGCCAAAGTTTTAAATCAAATGAGAGGAGGGAATTATTCTCTCTTCCCTTCCCTTCCATCCTATCCTCCAATAAGCACACCCTTGAATCTTTACAAATTTCGATCAACAGAAGGAAGACATAATTTAAGGGGCTAATCAATGGAAGAGGAGAAATTACCAGAGGGGAGAAAAAAGAAATTACCAGAAGAATGCAAAACATGGAGTCACATTCACGGGGCAACCACCATTAGAACATGCAGAAAGTGACAACAACATCGCTTTCCAGCGACGCTACACTACGCTGCTCATCAATCCCTCCAAGAACCTTTTTTTCCCCTCTCCCAAACACATCACAGATCAATCAAAGTTGATCATTCTTTTAAGCTCAAAAGATTGCAGGTAGAACGAACCACGCAATTTTTGCAAGCTTGTTCATCGTTAGACAGAGAAAGACTTGGGAACGAACTGGTGGGACCCTTGACAGCCTCAGTGTTGCTTGGATTTAGATTAATGATAATAATATTTATGATTTAAATAGTGGTTGATGATAGTGGGGGTGATGGAAAGCAACACACATTGGTTTCAAATTTTTGCCTTCGGCTCAGCTTTCAACTTCAAGATAGACAAATGGTAGGCCTTTCAGAATTTTTGTTCCCAAATCATGCATTTCCACTTTCTCTGATTCATTACGTTCACTCGTTTTCTCAGTTCTGATATTATTGTCATTTCACTTTATACATTACACAATCTGGGGCTACAGTATATCAGTTTTAGCTTTTTTTCTCGAAGTTTTATGTGCATGAAGTGTAATAAAAGTTCACTCAAAGTTTTGATGTGCATGAAGTGCAATGAAAGTTCAATGCACTAAGCTAACTTTAAGTCACAGTTAGATTCAATCTGCAACAGCTGTTTCTTCTATCAGGTCCATGCAAAACACAGCATGCTTCATACAAAATCAAATGATGGTTGAATTAGTTCGTTTGTAGTTTGATTAATAAAACACCGATTAAATCTACAGTGAAACTCTGAAATTCATGAGAAAATTTCTTGCTAGTGATTTCAAAAGACCGTGCCAGAGAGAATCGAGTATTGATCTTACGTTCATTTTCACCTTTAACCAATGTCAAAGGTGGGAGTCTCTCTGCTCCGTTTTCATGTCCGTCAGCAAAGATAAATAGAGGGAAAATCGAAAAGCAGCAGTAGAAAAGCCAGACTGCTTCAAAAAGAACAGAATAATACGTCCGCTTCTCAATCAAAAAGAACAGAATAAGGTATTTTTAGACTACACAAGCTAAGGATATGTGTTGAGATTCTAAAGGTTTTCAAGGTGGCTCCTATTAATATATATATTTTTTTCTCATTCTTTACTTCAGTCATATTTAAGGAGGAGGTTATGTATCAGAAGAATTTACTTTGAACATCTGAGCATCTCCTCTGTATATACCTATAAAAGAAGGCGAACCAAGATTTTCTTCATTTGAGAAGACTATTCAGAAATAAAGCGAACCGACCAAACACGAAAAGGCTAGGAATTGATCAAAGAGGAAGAACTTACATCATGATCATATAACTTACTGGTGAAAGATATTCCAGCAAAAATTACAAGCGAAGATTGCAAGGAAAAGAGGATGACAAAATGCAAAGAAAGGAATAGATCTCAATCCATAACCGCAATCCTTCCAAGAGCAAGTGATCTCGACCTGTAAGCAAAGCAGCTAGGGAATACGAAAAGTAATAGACAATAGAGAAAAACCAATCAACGGATGGAATAGCCCCATTCTAGCATCTAAATCGAGAATATCAAAGAAAAACGAACTTGCAAGCTACACCTACAATGCCAAGGCACTGACACCCATCAGGACAGGGTGTTTCAAGGCAACCGCCCAATCAGATAACAGATTATACCGCTAAATTACCTTGTTATCAATCTACTGTGTGCTTATCAGGTACATAATAAAATAAAAAAACATGTATTAATAAGTGATTGTTTAGGTAAATCATAAAGAGCCTCTAGGGCGCAAATGAACCGCTGACATGCATTAAAGCACACCCTTGAAGACATGAACAAAACTAAGCCAAGGATTCAACCCAGAAAGCCAATTACTTGGCAAGTTTGTAGCAATGGAGACATGAAGAAAGCAATCTTGTACAAGAAAGTTCCCATGAATGGTATCAATACCAGAGAAAAACAAAACACTCAACTCCAATCCCAACACAACAACAAAAAGATATATATTCGATTATTACATGACACCTACCAGGACCTGAGTACAAAATCCTCAAGGATATTCAAAAAGTACACACAAATCGGCATCTATCAATAAGTACACAGATACTAAATGAAAGCCTATTTTAAGCATTGGACTATTTCACTAATTCAATCAACTGCAAGAAATCATGCCTCGGTCATGGATAAAAGGACAAAGTTTGGTGAATTATATTGCAATTCAAGACAACAGGGTCCCATAGTGAAGAAATTTATGACAGAACCTGTTTCTCTTTTTTCAAATTTCAAACTAATACACTAACATACTATGTCTATTATGTTGCCGATGCCCCAGAGTCGTAAAGAAATGTTAAGAGACAGCAATGCCTAATTATCTCAAGAATATTGAGATTAGATAGCATACCGCTGTTATTGCTAGCTACACTAACGATGTTTGTTTGAAAACTTGATGACGATCATGGCTGCATTTCAGATTTGACTCCTACCTCCTCCAAGATCCAAAATAGCAACAGGCCCCATGACCCATAAGGAAAACTCTCATCTTGAACAGCATAGTTCAGCACAAAAGAGACTATTGAACCCAAAAAAGACCCCAAACACACTTGTCCGATCAAGCACATATCAATAGGCCCAAAACTATAATTGCTAGTTACTTCACAATTCTCTTTTCTCAACCCACTCTAAAGCGGATGCCAAGTGCCATAATCAGAATGAAAGAGAAGTTGATATAAACACAATGGAAGTTGATGGACGTGGCTATTGAACTTTCACATCCTATATCCAGTTATCTACCTAGCCTATGTGCACCTTAGACAAGTTCTCATTAACGCTTTATGAGGAATTTTGAAAATACGATTTTTTTCCCTGTTACTCGACACCAAGATTATACAGAACAACTGCTGAAAAAAGAACTTCCTGTAGTCCATAAATTAATCACAAGGGATATAGCAGAAGTCCACGTTAGTTCCAGGAATCTATTGTTAGCTTCCTTTCAGACTAAATTGCCCTAACTGACTGCACTTTTCAATCGTTATAGTTTAATCAACTTATATCTTAGAAACAAATCCAGAAATGAACAGTCATATTGGTGAATTCTTTTACCAGCTATAACAAGATGCAAAAGAGGTTGCTTTGCATTCATTTTTAGCATCAGAAACCTCAAATCATAACCTGAAATGGTCAAGGACTAATAATCCAGATATGAAAATGGCCAACCAATTGCGCTTCAATTTAATTGATCAAAACCAAGAAAAAACGTCAAAACTCTTGTGAGACTAAACCATGCCAACTTCATTAGTACAGGAACTAACAATCGCCCGTTTAAACAGAAGATACATGAAGTGGAAGGGCTCGTGAATGCTTATTATAGTGGCACATTAAGGCAACTCCGTGTAAACGATTTATTATAGTGGCTCATTGACTTAATCCTATGAGGATGGGACTTGCACATTAAGGCAACTCCAAGTGTAAACGATTTATGTAAGAAAAATGACAGCTACACGCCAAATGCCAGCATCTGTTGCAACCGGCAAGTCCCATCCTCATAGGATTAAGTCAATGGCATGCCGTAGACAAACCATGAACTGAAACAGTTGTTAAGTATACGTTTGCCTTCAATAAAATAGATCAGTAATTTGCTCACAGAACAATAATAAATTAAGACTATGTACTTCATCTTACCATCTCCATTTGACACAAATGTGCAAATCTCCGGGTATGACAATTATCAATCGATTTCGAAGAGAATAAGAAGCAAATAATAGGTCGAAGAATAAGGAACGTTACCCAGTATTTGTAATTAACCAACATATATACAAAATTCAGGAGAATTCTGCGCAATGAAGGCCGGTCAACTATTTTACCTAAGCTAAGCATAGTAGAAAACTATAATACCATCGCCACAAGAAACAAAAATAAAACTAGATATTTCAACTTTGCGGTTTCAACGAAAATGATCGCTAATAAACTTTTTAGGCACCATATCAGTCAGGTCCAGACCTGGCATTCCCTGGCTCCCCCTGACAGCTTTCCTGACGTACTGTTCGCAGAAATGCCAACAGGAACACGGCGACACGACACTTTGAGCACCCGAGTCCTCAACCTCCACGCACCGGAGCGAAACACAGTGGAAGCAAGGACCTCCACATTAAAGGGAATAGACCCGTGCGCCTTATTGTCATTCAGATCATCGACGGCCTTCTTCTCCACTGGAGTATTAACGGCCGAGAACGTTGCGTTCAAAGGCGTTTCAGTCTTAGTGTCCTGCTTGAACGGCAGAAGCTGGACCCTGAGAAACAGCGAGTCGTAAGAAAGTCTGGACTCGATAGCTTGGTAGGTGATGGTCATCTTCTTGTTGTTGTTTCGCACGGAGAAGCCGGCTTGCCATGTGCCGTTAACGGACTGGGATTTGGCAGCGAAGTTGGTGAGGGTGAGAGATTCGAGGCGGAATTCAGGCAAGGTAGGGCGGAGGATGAGCCACACGATGAAGATGATGACACCGAAGACGACGAAGAGGCAGACGAGAGTGGCGATGAAGGAACGGACAAAGGAGCGAGTGAAGAAATTGCGCGAAGAATTGGGGTAGTAGTACTGATTTTGTTGGTACGGAGGTGGGGCGGAGTAGGGGTAGGCGTTGGCGGAAGGCGGTGGTTGGCCGCCGTTGGGGTGGTAATAGGACGGCGCAGGATAGCCGGTGGCGGGTCTAGAAGGGTCTTGCATAGCACTGCTCCGGAAGCAAAATCGAGGGATGGAGGCGTTGAAGGTGTCGACTGCAACAAGAAACACAGCAGATCAACCAAACTAAGAAATCTTCTAGATTTCATTCATTAAGCCATGGTCTTTTTTTTTGGCCCCTTAGTCCGAACAAAATTATGATCCAATTGGACTCCTGACTACCTCAATTTTTATCCATGTCGTTTTATCTTGACACACACAGTATTGAGAATTTGGTGAGAATAAAGTAGTTTACATATTTTAAAGTATTTTATAAATTTTAAAATAATTTTTATAAATTTTAAAATGGTTTTGTCTGATTTATGTGTACGGTAGGAAAACGGTGTTTCCAGACGAAAAGACAAGCTATTTTCTTTATTAAAAAAAAGGAAACCTACTATTTTTAGGGAGCGGCAAAATTCAGCTCAAGGCGTCATCAATTCTAATTGGAAATGTATAGATTAACCAGCAATTTGGCAAATAACTTAAGAAAAGGAATTTCATTGTTGGCAAAAAGCACACAAAAGCAAAGGATATAATTTTATTTGTTAAATCAAGTTCCATCACATGTTCGATTTGATTATTATTATTTTTCCAGTGGGTAAATACTTTTAACCAATTTTTTTTTTACCAGATCTAAAATTTAACATCTTTAACACGTATGGAAAGATCCTTCACGTAAGAAACTCGTGCCGTGGATGTTAATGTAGTACCCGTTCGAAAGAGTAGCGTAGAATTCTTTTTACAGTTTACAAAATATATATATGAAAATTATTTCGATTTATAAAGAATACTATTAAACGTATGTTTGGAGAGTTTTTGCCACGTAACAAATTATCGGAACCATCCTTTAACCATGGAGGACAATTTGCTTTTTTTTTTATTAATATCAATTTACATTTTACAGTGGCATAACTAGTAGAAGCAATAGCTCTATTTGTTATACCCGTTTTACCAACGGGTGTGCTTACTGAGACACTTTTCTTCTCACATAAACTACCTCGGAATCTGTGTCTGTTTTCCCAACGGGCTATCCAAACGGTGCCAATATATACCTATGGACTGCTAGCTAGGCCCCATTTTTTTAAATAAAAAAGGGCGAGGTGGCGAATGCGAAAGAAATAATTTTTGATGGTGATGTTGTTGTGAGTTGTGACAAATCACAAATGGGATCATAGGGTTGTGGGGAAGGAATATTCTGGGAAACATCCGAGATGGACGACCCACGAACCCGATCTGATTTTTAGAATGACCCGGCTCTGAAAATATATATAAAAAAAAATCACCATTTACCTTTTTTTTTTTTTTTTGTTAGCCTACATCGATAAAATTATTCCCTTTTATCACTCTGGGAACGAAAGGCATTTAACATTTTACGCAAACCAAATTATACAATTGTCACCTTCTTCTTTTTTTCGCTTTGTTATCATTTTTCTTTCAAATATACAATTGTCACCTTATTCTGTTTTTTCTTTTACCGTTTTGCATGCAAAGTAGTCTTTGAAATACAGTGCGACAGATTTTACTACGCAGACAAGCTAAATGACACAAGGCCGTTTGTGTATAAGTTTTTTTTAGAATAGTTTTACAGATTCTGAAATAAAATTTATGTTTTGAAGAATAAATTTTGAAAAATAATTTTGACGGATTCTGAAGTAAAATTTAGTTTTTAAAAGGTGATTGTCTTTTGAAGGTTATTGGCTTCTACGAATTCCGAAGTGAAAAGTATGTAGAAAAGAGGAAAGAGAAAGAAAGAAAAAGTAAGAAAGATAAAATTTAGGGAGAATTACAGTCACGTCCCAAACAAGAGCATTTAATATAAAATGGTCCCAAACAATCTCAGATTTACTCTCAGGTCCTATGGGACCTTTTTGTGATAGATTATACTTGTGAAAAGTCTGAAATAACCTCAGCACATTTGAAAGAGGAGGAGAGGTTCAACCGATCAAGTGAGATTGAAGTTTTGAAAACCCTAACCCGCCTCTCATGCTGTCGCTGCATGTTGTCTCGTCGTGAAGTCGTCGCTTTGGTTGCCATGAAACCGTCACTTTGGAATTTGACTAAGAGAGAGTATCCCTTCGCCTTCATGTTGGCTTGTTCGGGCTATTTGATCACTATGATGGCTGATTGTGTGATTGCCTCCATCATTGCGAAGCCGAGCAGTAATAATAATGGCGTTGGGGCTGATGTTGAGCTTCGAGGTTGGTGTTTGGTTACTGAGAAAATTGGAAGTTTGTTCCTTAGTTTAATTTACTTTCCTCGTGGTTAGTTTGATTTACTTTCCTCATGATCTTTAAAAGACTGTAATTTTGCTTGAAATTTTGTAAATGTTTGCAAGGCATTCAAAATTTTTCAAGGTGTGCGCGAGCTTTATTTTGTGAAACTAAGAATACCGTTTCTGTTACTAAGTTTCATAGTTTACATGATGACATAAACATGTTGCTTTGGTGGCTTTATTTTGAATAGGCACAAGATCTATAAAGTAATGTACTTGTGATTATTCTTTATAGACAGCATGTAACTTTATTATAGACAGCATGTAACTTTATTATTCCTATATCCCGTAAAATAACTGCTTCTCCAGTTCACTCTCTCTTGTCTGCGTGGGTTGATCTGACTTGGTTCGTCTACTTAGAACTATTTATATTATCCATAAGTTTTGAATAAGTAAACTCAGACTGTAACTCCACAAGTTAGAACATGCTAGTTGGTTAATATAATGATCTTCTGCTTAAGAATTGCAATAGCAGACAATGTACATCATAGAATTCTAAAACATACAACTTTCACCCCTCTTTTTGATTTTTTTAT
The DNA here is from genome assembly GCA_025593235.1 of Vachellia pachyceras. Lineage (NCBI taxonomy): Eukaryota > Viridiplantae > Streptophyta > Magnoliopsida > Fabales > Fabaceae > Vachellia > Vachellia pachyceras. The sequence continues at coordinate 370 of JANTPZ010141743.1, read as the reverse complement.
GGGCATTGATTGAACATTTTCAACTTTCCTGTATCAATTAAATTTAACTTAATTGTTAATATAGCAAACTGCAGTTCATTCAATGATTTGTTTTCTTACTTCTACATTTTGTTTAACTCTAATTTAAGATGCGTTTATTGGCGGGAAAAAACATTTGGCATGCATCATTGATGGTCATGCCTTTCTTTTCTGATAGATATCTAGATACTAATATCATTGGGCTGTACACCTTTTGGATTTTCCTTAGAAAAAGTTTAATGTGTGCATTTCAATTAATTATGTGTTCTTCTCTCTGTTGTGTCAGCAATTATTACTGGAGCTTCAATTCTAATTTTATCTCAGGTAAGAAGCATTGGTAGTCCATTACCAA
>JANTPZ010141741.1:0-14875 GCA_025593235.1 Vachellia pachyceras | reverse complement strand
ATAAGTGTTAGAAGTTGGAAAAATCATGTTAATGGTATTTTGGGGTATGTCTCGGCCAGGTCTGGAATTTGGAGAAGGAATGTTCTTTTGATGATTTTGATGCTTCCAATGGGTTTAAAATGAGTTTTTGTGTAGGGTAAAAGTGCACACAAGTTTAGGGAAGCATTAGAAAACATTAAAGATAAGTTCAAAGTCTTAAGGCTTATAAAGTTCAAAGGGATGATTAAGGGAGATTTTCATTGATTTTTACCTTGGAAATGGCTTGTGTTTGATTAAGGGATGATTACAACTTTTTAACTAATTACATAAAGTTCATAACAAAGTCCATAACATTATACATCAACATTTGCCTCATGCATCAATCGCTTTCTCCTTACCCTTGAGAGTGCTTCCACCTAAAAATGGTTAGTGGGGGGGAGGGTGAGATTTTTGGAAATCCCAGTAGGAAAACTTTCTAACACACATTATAAAATTGCATGACAACTTTCAATATAAGTGTGAATTCATAAAAGTGCAACATGTAACAATAAAATGCATATGGCCATAGCATACAAAAGCACATATTCACACTTTGAATCATAACAAATTTTCAATACAAGTCATGCATAATTCATACACATTTTCAAAGCAATTAAGCTTAAGGTTAGAAGGTCTTGCTACCTTGAGTCTTTATTTCTCTTAAACTTGGATGCTCTCTTGTTTACTTTGAAAATCACTCTCTTGCACCAAACTTGTGCCTACACAATCAACAACATTATGGCCATCAATTACAAGCCATTTCCAAGGTAAAAGTCAAGGTAAATCTCCCTTAAACCTTTCCTTGAACTTTATAAACCCTAAGGCTTTAAATTTGTCTTTAATGTTTTCTAATGCTTCCCAAAACTTGGGCTCACTTTTACCCTACACAAAAACTCATTTTAAACCCATTGGAAGCATCAAAATCATCAAAACAATTCTCCTTCCCCAAGAACCAGCACAGGCCGAGACATGTGCACAATTTCCATAAATGTGATTTTTCAACTTTCATCACTTATACCATCTTATTATTGTTCCCAAATTCATATTCATGCATGGTATAGCTTGATTTTAACTCTCCTATATCAAATGGAAAATTGGGCAGCACCTCCCCGAAAACTTCATGATTTCCCAAAATTACAAAATCACAAAACAATCTCAAACAACCATATATATATATATATATATCAAAACACTCCTTACAACATAAGGAGGCTTTTATTACCAATCAATGGTTCTAAATCCCTATCTTTCTCACTTTGCTCTCAAGAACCCTAGGTATCCAAACTTCAGAAAGAGAGCCCAAATCAAAATTCCAATCCATGGAAGTTGTAGAGGAAGTTGAGAGGAAGAATTTCATGTATAGCTTTAGGTAGTAACTCCTCTTACCTTAGGATTTTTGGGAGCTTTTCTTCTTCTTCCTTGGAGCCAAAAATGGCGTCTTCCTCTCTCAATTCCAGCAGCCCAAGTCGGTCTCAAATGAGGGGAGGAAGAGGAGAAAATAGCTTATATAAAATGCCCCATAAAAATCAAGAGTTAAGATTAAACCTTAGCTTTTAAGTTTTAATCTAAGGGTGGAGATTTTGCCACCACTCCCACATTTGTTTGCTTCTCATTGGTTAGTCAAAAATGTCATCATTGAGGCTAAAAAAAATCTGATTGAGGTTTGGTTACACTAACCAAACCAAATTCCATTCGGTTACTTCTACCGATTACACTTTTTACTGGTAAACATAAATTTATTCCGGTAAATCTTTTTCTACTTTTCTGGAGATGTTTTCTTCCTCATTTAATCTCCATAATTCCCTCTTAAATATATTAAAATCATCATTCTCAAAATGTCCTTTGATCCTATCAAAATTAACAGGATTACTTTATTCTATCTAAAACTCCTGAAAACACGTAATCTTAAGATAAATCATTTTTTAGGGCCTTATAATTTTCTACATTTCTCATTGATACTCTAGCCCTTAATTTTCCCCCAAAATACCTTCTAAATTGTTCCAAATTAATTTTTATAATAATTTGTATTTTTGGGGATTTTTCGGGCCTTTTTCCTCATTTTCGGGAAAATCGCCTTAATCGTACTTTGGGCAATAATTTTGTAAAATACTATAAATTCCACTGAATCTCTATAGACTCTGGTTTTTGGTCTTAGGGAACTCTTGATACCTTAAATAATTATTTTCAACCTTCAAATCTTTAAAATTTCATAATTCCTCATCCAAACCGAATTTCAACAATCGGTTGAATATCTGGTAATCAGTGGGTTTCGCTCTATCTTTTAGGCATCTATGAATTTTTCTGATTTTTGGTCAAATTTTTGACTTTTTGACTTTGCTTTGACTTTGTCAATTGACCAAAATGCCCTTACACTTTCTCTTAATGACCAAAATGCCCTTTCACAGTCAAACTTTTCATAAATTCCCATTTTTGCCTTTAACCTTTTGGCCCTTGATCTTTTGGTTTCTGACCCCTATGCAACTTTCCAAGGGGTCACCCATCCTTGAATTGCTCCTGGGACGAGCACGTTTAACTTAAAAGTTCCTACCGACTTCCATCCACCAGGCCAAATCTGATTCTACGACTTCCGGCCCAACAGCAATCAACTTTTTTCGTACTTTCTATCCGTGGGTTGTAACTCGACTTTTGGCTACTGGTTTGGCCTCTTTTATCCAATGACCATATTGCCCTCGGTCTTTATATTTAATGACATTTATGTCTCTGGCTTACATCCTTAAAAATCTCAAGGCTTTAGGACTAATTTGACCAGGGACTTTTTGGTCCACCGACATCTTTTCTTTTTGTACTCTTATTTCTGGGCCTTGTCTTATCTTCTAACTAACGATTTGGCCTCTATGTTAGTTTACAGAAAAGGGCGGATATTACACCCACCGTGCCGCCTCATCCAGCTCCGAGTATGCGACGGAGAATGGCTTCGATCCTATCGTATGGTGGATCGTCTGCCGGGGCCGACTCCTCATAGCCTTCCTCGCCACTGCCTTCTGCTCTGGCGATCTCTTGAACCGGATAAATCTGGCCCAGTCCGCTGCATCGACCCCGTCTGGGACGTCCGCCTCCAGCTCCTGGATCGTCCTGGTCCCATCCCCCTCCTTTTGGTGGTACAGGCGATTCCGCCTGTTCTTCCACCCTTCCCCCATCTTCGAGATGGTGAACTCTCTGTTCGCATCTCGTACAACAAACTTGCCCTGCAACAGATTTCAAAATTAATGTTAGTAAATTATTTATTAATTAAAAAAGCTTAATTTAAATAATTTAAATATTTGAAATAATAAAAAATTTACCTTCACCTTATCCCATACACCGTTCTTCAGGCTCTGCTGGATATTCTTCTAGGTCTCAGCGCTGATATCGAACTGGAGGAAGTTCCCACCCTGTTCAGTTAGGTAGCGGTTGAAGAGCTGACCGCCCTTCCCCCACGGCTGCCGAGTGATGTCGTCCTATTCCACGATGACCCTCTGCTCACTAGGGAGTTGGTGCACATCCCTCAGTGTGAGCTTCCTCGTAACGGTCGCCCCTGTCAATTCTAAAAATTGAATTTATACAATTATTTCTAAAACTAATCATTTATTAATAAAAAATTAACTAAATAAAATGTGACAAATTAAATAAATAATTAAAATTACTAAGCAAATTATCTAAATCATCTTAATTAATAAACAAATTAAATACAACACTTTAATTAAATAATGTATTAATTGTTTACTTACCTCGAATGTCGACGTCAAACCCAGTCGATCGACTAGCAGACAGGCATCGAAATCCTTGGTCCCTCTCTATCTTCTCGTCCTCAAACCTCTCAGCCTCTTCGACTGAGATGTTGATATTGTCCAACTCGAAGTCATCGACGTTAAGCAGAACGTCGCCCTCCTCCTGACCTTCTCCGACGTAGGGGAACATATGCTCCTTCTCGTGCCTCCTGCTTTGATCTTGATCAGCCATCTGAAAAAAATTAATTTGAAAATTTAGTTAAAATAAAATAAACGATTTTAAAAATAAATCTAAAAAAATAGAAAATATAAATAAAAAATTAATTAAAATTAAAAACATAAAAAATACTTTAAACTAACCTCTGATGTGACGCTTTGGAAGGTCGAAAGTGTGAAATGAGGGGGGAGGAGGGGTTTATATAGACACTGAATTAGTAGCAGTTCTAGACAAACCGTTGCAAATTAGTAGCGGTTTTTTGAAAACCGCTACTGCAACCACTGCAAAACTAGGGCGAATTCTTGGGAAATCTCGATATTTAGTAGCGGTTTGTCTGAACCGCTACTAATTGAGAGATTCTTTATTTTTGCAACGGTTATTTTTTAAAAAACCACTACAAATGCCGATGCAAATCAGTGGCGGTTCTATTAACCGCTACCGTAACCGCAGTGAATTTTGACCTTTCGCTTCTGCAACGGTTTGCATTTATTAAAACTGCTGCAAATTTTTTTAAGAACCGCTACAAAGGGCACACCTATATTGCCGTCACATATTAGTAACGCTTTGACCAAAAACCGCTACAAAACTCATAATTTAGTTGCGATTTATTGAACCGCTACTAATGGACCGCTGCTAAATACCCTTTTTTTAGGGAAAGAAGATGTAAGGAACCAGATATAACGAAAGTGGCTAATTCTTCATAACGCGGTGAATTTAATTTTGAATCATTATTGGAAGATATGACTGCATTTAATGCCTGATTGTGCCCTGAACATAATTAACTTCAATTAGAAGATGCATATACTTTAGCAAAAAAAAAAAAGATGTGATAAAGGATAAATAAGAATGAAAATGATACTTCAAAGTAACCAACAAGGGTTGTATTTAGCATAAGGAGCTAATCCCTTTTAATGTGATGAACCAATGTTTGAATCTATGTTACGAGAGGTGCCTGCATTTAATACTCAACATGTCTTAAACAAGATCGTACAGTAAAATAATACATGTACTTAGCAAAAAAATTCAATGCCCGAAGCTAAAGCATTTTGTGAAGTTTCTTTCTCTTTCCGGCGTTGCTCTTCTTCCAAGTGGCCATTGTCACAAATACACTCACGGTGGTTGTGGGTTTTCCTTATCTAAGTATATTTTCTTCTTATGTTGTCTTATCTAGTCTTACTAATTGTTTAAACCTTAATCCATTTGTTTTCCTTGCTTATTGGTTTCTTTAGTAAAATACTGTATTTCAATCATTTTTCAAAGTCTAATACAAAGAGTAAACAAGCTTATCATCCCCCGTCACTCCCCACCTCTTACTAGTAGATGAAAGGTGATCAACGATACAAAAATTAGCATCCATGTAATTACCAGAGGAATTAGCTTGGCAATTAGCAAAAAAAGACTTGTTCCCAAAAGAATTTCTTATAACAAAAATACCCAAAAGAATTCACAATAATCCATCCTAAATAAAAAAATCAATTAAACTTGAAACAAGTCAACCACAAATTTAAGTTGTAACAAGTATTTAAGAGATGCTCATGACAAAACAATGAGGTATGCACCAAAATATACAAAACCTCACATTTATGATTAAATTTGCTTTGGATAAATTCTTAAACAAGACATCATTGAAAGTTATTTGAACAACCAATTACAAAAGAAATTTGGATCTCGGGCTAACACCCAACATTCATTAAAATCTAACCTTGAAAATCAAGAGAAAAACATTAAAATGGAGGTAGCAGGATGTTAGATTTTCCCATTATCTTGAGTTTCTAGGACTTCAAACGTTTGAGAATCACTTCCCAACTTTTCCTTCTTTATTTTTTTGTCCAAATCTCTCAGCATCTCTTTTTCAAACCCTAAATCACAATGCTAATTAAAAAAACCCTAAATTACAAATGTTATCATCACAAAACCTTTTAAAATAAGATCTGGCATGGTTTTTTTTGTGGTGAAGTGAAAGGCCTTTTGGCCTGGCAAAAACAATGTTCCAATGCTAAAAATTACAAAATTGCCTATATTTCCCCAAATTTCAAAAGTAACATGTTTTATGTACCTTTAATTTTGATACTTTAGATATTTAATCACTTATCATAAGTATTTGATGTTACTATATTGATAGTTTATTAAATAATTCCTTTGGCGGCTTTCAGATCAGACGTATGCAAACACTATATATATATATAAAATAAATTTTGAGTTTGTTAAATCAAATATCTATTTTAAATTATCATGATAGCTAAATCGCTAATCTAAATCAAGTAAAATTAACTACTAATCTTCTTTTACCTTTCATTAGATAGCTAGTGCTAAAACTCAATACACTACCACAAAAATGCCATTTAGCGACGGAAAATCCGTCACTAAAACGAAGGTTACTAATATTTTCTGTTGCTAAATGAAATTTTTTTGATGGAATCCATCGCTAAATGACATTTTTCTGGTAGTGATATTTATGTCAAACCTTAATTCTAAAATTTTGCTTAATCAAAGAAAAAATTATTTCAAATAACTTTCATAAAGGAAAGTAAGCAAAAATGAATAGTTTTAAATGCATAGATGATCCCAAAATGAAAATCTTAGTATGAAAATATCACACGCCAGCAAACTTGCGGGAGAGGAGGAGACACAAATGACTGATGTATAAGGGCAATAAAGTAATTCCATAATATTTCAATATTCCAAATTGGGCCAACCACCCTGATTTGGTATTTGCATATTCAATACACTAATATGTCTTTTATAGAGCTCAATGGTCTTTGCATCGGATTCTCCCTTTAGAGCTCGTTTAGCACCTAGATAGAGAATGACTTTTATAGATTTTGAGGTAAAATCTAAGTTTTGGAGGATATATTGTATTTGTGAAGTTATGGTGAGAATAACTTTTACAGATGTCGAGACAAAAAGTAAGTAGGAAAGAGGAAAGAAAAAGAAATAAAAAAGATGAAAGAGAAATTTTTTTGGAGAGAGAGTGTGATTTAACAAAAAATAGCTTTTTCAGAAATCTAGGTTTCAAACCAAGGTTTTGTCTTCAAAATAGCTTTTTTGAAAAATATGAGTACTTGGACAAAACCTAAATTTTAAGGCAAAACCACAAAACCTAGGTTTCCCACCGTGATGTCAAACGAGCCTTTAATTTATTGATTGAGCAAATTGTGCGGTTAAAAAATCAAATTGAAAACTTTTTTATGCGTGCCCCATCCTAATTTCCTCAGTTGTAAGGAGACAAGTAAGATTTACTCTTTTTGGCCAACAAAAAAATCGTGAGAGCTAGAAGTTTGAAGCATGAAGATGTAGGAATCAAACATTGCTTGAAGCATAAAGCTCAAGACACTATTCATCATAGGCGGACCTACTTGGTCTACTTGGTCCCCACAGGGTGCAGCCACCACTACTAAAAAAAATGGTATTTAGTAGCGGTTAACAAAACCATTACTAAATTATGAACTTTGTAGCGGTTTAAGGTCAAAGTGCTACTAATATGCAACGACAATCTAAGGCTGAATTTTGTAGCAGTTAGAAACCGCTACTAAAACGAACTGCAAATTTGTAGCGGTTTTTTTTTTGCAAATTTGCAACAATTTCAATAAATTCAAATCGTTGCAGAAGCGAAAGGTCGTCAGTGGCAGTGGTTATGGTAGCGGTTATAAAAACTGCTACTAATTTGTATCACAATTTGTAGCGATTTATGCAAAAATAATCGCTGCAAAAACGAAGAGTCTCTCAATCAGCAGCGGTTCAGACAAACCGCTACTAAACAGCGAGATTTTCCAAGTAGGCGCACTAATTTTGTAACGGTTATGGTAGCGGTTTTGAATGAACCGCTACTAATTTGCAGCGGTTTGTCTAAAACCGTTACTAAATCAACGTCTATATAAACCCCCTCCCCCTCATTTTTCACTTTCGTTTTTTGAAAACATCACATCAAAGAGTAAGATATTCAACTTTTTTTAAGGTTAGTTTTAAATATTTTTTATATATTTAATTTTATTAAATTTTTTATTTATATTTTTAATTTTTTAGATATTTAGATTTATTTTTAAAATTTTATTTAGTTTATTTTAATTAATTTTTTAAATTAATTTTTTTCTGATGGCTAATCAAGAGCGCAGTCAGAGGCGTGGGAATGAGCCTATGTTCCCCGAGGGTGGAGATGGTTAGGAGGAGGGCGGGGACGTTATGTTGAGCGTCAAAGACTTCGACGTCGGTGATATCAACATCTCAGTCCAAGAGGCTGAGATGTTTAAGGACCAAGACATTGAGAGGGACAAAGGATTACGGCGTCCTTCTGCTAGTCGATCTATTGGGTTTGAGGTCGACATTCATAGTAAGTAAATAATTAATACATTATTTAATTAAAATGGTTTTATTTAATTTATTTATTAATTAAAATGATTTAGTTAATTTGTTTATTAATTTAAATTATTTATTTAATTTATTTATTAATAAATAATTATTTTTATGAAATAATTGTATGAATTCAATTTTCAGATCCAATAGGGGCGACCGTTACGAGGAAGCTCACATTGAGGGATGTACACCAACTCCCTAGTGGGTAGAGGGTCGTCGTGCAGTGGGACGATATCACCCAGCAGTCACGGGGGAAGGGCGATCAGCTCTTCAACCGCTACCTGACTGAGCAGGGCGGGAACTTCCTACAGTTTGACATCATCGCTGAGACCTGAAAGAGGATCCAGCCGATCCTGAAGAACGCTATATAGGAGAAAGTAAAGGTAAAATTTAAATTATTTAAAGTGTTGTAATGATTTCTAATTAATAAATAGTTTACTAACTTTAATTTTGAAATCTGTTGTAGGACAAATTTGTTCTGCGAGATGTGAACATGGAGTTCGCCATCTCGAAAATCGGGGAAGGGTGGAAGAACAGGCAGAGTCGCTAGCACCACCAAAAAGAGGGGGACGGGATGAGGACGATCTAGGAGCTGGAGGCGAACGTCCCAAACGAGGTCAATGCAGGGAATGGGCCAGATTTATCCGGTTCAGGAGGTCACCGGAGCAGCAAGCCGTGTCGAGGAGAGCTGTGCGGAGCCAGTCCCGACAGAAGATCCACCATACGGCAAGATCAAATCCGTTCTCTATCGTGTACTCGGAGCTGGATGAGTCGGCACGGAGGGAGGGCCGGAGGGCGACCTTCAAGGAGAGATGTTTGTGAGCACCCACAAACACACAGATGGATCTCCCCTGACGCAAGAGACCGAGGAGATCATTGTAATTATTTTTAAATTTATAATTAATTTTTAAATCTGTAGTTTTGTATAATTATTTAGTAATTTTATAATTAATTTTTGAAATTAGTAATTTTATAAATAATTAGTAATTTCATAATTAAATTGTAATTATTTTGTAATTTTGATAAATATTTATACTATTTAATTAATTTTTAAATAAATAATTTTGTCATTTTGATAAATATTTAGAAATTTTTATAATTAATTGTTAAATTATTGAATTAATTTTGAAATTACTAAATTTATAATTATTTATTTATTAATTTTATTTATAATTAGAAATTTAATAATTTTATTTGTAATTAATTTTTACATTAGATATTTTTAATTTTTAATATTTTGATTTAATTTTTTTAGTACAGAGTCGTATTTAGTGTATAAACGCTGAGCTGAGACTGAGGTGGCCTGGAGGGGCGAGATAGGCACCCCGGCCGACTCCTAGGGTTTGGGTTTAGGACGACCCGAACCGTTGTCTATAGGGGTCAAGTATATGAGGTTGGGACTTCCTCTTCTACTGCTACATCCCAGGCGACTACATCTGGGCCTCAACGGTACAATGGACCAACAGAGGTGGATAGAGACGAGGTGCAGGCGCAGTCAGCAAATGCAGCAGCAGAAGGAGCAGTTGGATCAGATACAGTCCCATATGGAGATGTGGAGGCAGGCTGTGAATGTCATGCTGCAAATGGTATTCCAGGATGCCTTCCCTTGCTCTGCTCCACCTGAGCTACCTCCGCTGTCGACCATGGCCCCCCACCCCAGTACCTCCACCACCCCCCAGCCCGAGGATCCCCAGCCCCCAGCGGATAGTTGATTTTTTGTATTCTTTTTTTATTTTTACTAATATTTAAATTTTGAATGAAATAACAAATTTGTTTAATTTTTGAATTTACTTAAAGTTTATTAATTATTGAATAATTATTATTATTTTTGAAAAAAATTATTAATAATATTAGTAGCAGTTATAAACCGCTACAAATTTGAAAAAATTCCCTCTATTTTAACAACGTTATGAACCGTTGCAAATTTGAAATTTTAAAAAAAAATCCCTCTATTTTAGCGGCGGTTATTAAACCGTTACAATTTTTTTTCAAAAAAAATCCCACTGCAAATTTGAAATTTCAAAATTTGCTTCTTTTTTTGTAGCGGTTATTAAACCGCTACAATTTCCAACGGTCAACTGATTAGCAGCGGTTTTAAACCGCTGCAAATTTCAACGGTCATGCATTTTGTCGCGTATAAATTTGTGACCGTTGACAAAGGCCAATTTAAACATTCCAGAATCAGATTTCTTGCCAAATTCTCCATTCTTCCTCTAATTTTTTCTCTTAGTGCACTCAAGTCTCATGTGATGGATAAGTCATGGATCAGGTTTCCTCGCACGTTCGCTCAATATTTGGCCGGATTAAACAGTTTCTTGGATTTTGCTTATAGATAAGGCAAGATTAATGGTAAGATTTTATGTCCCTGCTCTAAATGTAATTTCAAAAAATGGCATGTTAAAGATGTTGTTAGGGAACACTTGATAGTTAAGCTGATCGCTCAAAGTTACAAAAATTGGGTATATCATGGAAAAACTGGTGATGTCTTGAGAGAGCATACTCCTGCATTCTCGCAAATAGGAGTGGAAGAGGATTAGGTTGATCCCATCAATGATGCACTTCGTGATGCTTTTGGGGTTCATGACAATGTAGTCACAGATGAAGTGCAAGGTCCGGAATCTCAGTACATGAGGAACGTGGAAGCTCGTACTTTCTTTGAGCTCATGGAAGAAGTTGACAAAGCTCTATATCCTGGGTGTGGAAAGTACTCCAAATTATCTTTTTTTAATTAAATTGTATCACATTAAGTGTCTATGTGGTATATCTGATAAGGGAAGTCGATGATATTAGAATTGTTGCTCGACGCATTCCCTGAAGCATCAATCCCAGCATCTTTTTATGATGCAAAGAAGATTATCACTAAATTGGGTTTAAAGTATGAAAAAATCCATTCGTGTCCAAATGATTGCATTCTTTATTGGAGAGAAGATGCGGATAGAGATATTTGCAAGTGGTGTAACACCTCGAGATACAAGCTGAATGGGAAGGGGAAGAATAAGAAGAAGAAACCTGCAAAGATTCTTAGGTACTTTCCTTTGAATCCGCGACTTCAGATATTGTATTTCTCGACTAAAACTGCTGAGCACATGAGGTGGCATGCTGTTAAAGCGAATCCCAATGGTAATTTAAGACATCCGTAGGATTCCGAGGCTTGGAAGGGGTTTGATAAAGAATTTCCAAATTTTGCGGCGGATCTGAGAAACATACGCCTTGCTCTGGTGACTGACGGATTCAATCCTTTCGGGAACCTAAGCACAAGTTACAGTATTTGGCCTGCGGTATTAGTTCCATACAATTTGCCTCCTTGGATGTGTATGAAGCAGAACTCATTCATTTTGTCTATGATTATCCCAGGAAAGAAAGCACCGAGCAACGATTTGATGTGTACCTGCAACCCTTGATGAAGGATTTGGTTGAATTATGGAATGATGGGTTGAGACATGTGATGCATATGATAAGGAGCTGTTCAAATTGCGTGCGGCTTTGATGTGTACGATAAGTGACTTTCCGGGTCTTGGAACTTTATTTGGATGGAATGTGCATACTGGCCTTGCTTGTCCCATGTGTAACTTTGACACAGAGCCATTACGACTACTACATAGTCGGAAGTGGTGCTTTATCGGACATCGCCGATTTCTTGATGGCAAGCATAGATTTAGGTTGCAAAGAAATCGTTCTGATGGAACACATGAAAGAAGAGGCCCACATGTCATGTTAAGTGGTTCCGATATTTTGAGTTAGCTTACTGGTGTTAATTTTGAGTTTGGAAAAAATGATAATTCAGAACGAGGCCGAAGGAGACCACGTAGTACTTTGGAGGTTGACCCGATTCAACAATGGCGGAAGAGGAGTATATTTTTTACTCTTCCTTATTAGAAGACTAATATGTTACGTCACAGTCTTGATGTTATGCACATTGAAAAGAATGTGTGCGATAATGTTCTCTACACTTTGTTGAACGAATCTGGGAAGTCCAAAGATCATCTTCGAGCCAGGAAGGATTTACAATCCATGGGAATTCATCAAGATGCTTGGCCAGACGACAATGACAAGTTTCAACCAGCCAAATTCACCTTAACGAAGCCGAATCAAGGTGCATCGATTTGCAGTCTCAGAAGGGATCTGGATTAAAGTGTCATGACTCCCACGTCATTATGCAACAATTACTACCATTGGCACTTAAAAACACATTGCCTCTAGAAGTGTCAACGGTGTTGGTAGAGCTCTGTTCATTATTCAGAAAGTTGTGTGCAAAGGTTCTTATCATTGAGGAGTTAGATCAACTGCAGCAGCAGATAATTCTCACATTGTGAAATCTGGAACTGATCTTCCCTCCTTCATTTTTCACTATCATGGCGCACCTCACCGTACACCTTGTCCAAGAGGCAAAACTCGGAGGCCCAGTTCAATATCATTGGATGTATCCCATTGAAAGGTACTCACACACATTATTTACACACATTGTTTACATATATATAACCAATTTACTAATTTATCTTAATGTTTTAACTTATTAGATGTTTTTAGGGAAATTGAAGTCATATGTCAGGAATAAGGCATGGCCTGAGGGTTCAATAGCAAAATGCTACATAGGGGATAAGGTCCTGAACTTTTGTTCACAGTACTTTGATGACATCGAGACATCTTTCAACCGTCGTCCTCGTGTTGATGATTGCCCTAATGTTGGTCCCTCAACATCGGCAACCAATTTGTTCCCTCCAGTTGGAAGAGCAGTTGGAGGACATCAATATTTCAACCTCACTCCTAATGAGATGCTTCAGGCACACCAACATGTACTCATCAACTGCAGTTAAGTAGATCCTTTCATTCAGTGAGTATCAGTACCAACATATTATCTTATTAATTTAATGTATGTTTACCAAAATATTGTCTTATTAATTTAATATATATGTTTAATTATGTCAGATAGTTCAGAAGTTATGTCAAGCGTCAACTACGTATCAGGGCACAGACGTCCGTTGAGGTTGATAGAAGGGTACATAAAGAATTCCCAAGTTGGTTTGCACATCGAATGCGCAATGACAACAACCCTCACCTAGTTGATTTGACAACTCTTGCCAAAGGCCCGCTCCAATATGCGAGACGGTTTACCACATACAACGTCAATGACTTCAAGTTCTGTGCAGTTTCACGCGATCAAGGTTCTCTCACCCAAAATTCCGGGGTTTTTGGGACATTCGATACAAGAAGTTATGCGAGCTCCATGAATGGTGACATGCATTTTGGAGGTATCCCCTACTATGGAAAGCTAGTTGACATCATCGAATTAAATTACCAGGGTCAATCCACCGTCACGCTTTTCAAGTGCTCCTAGGTAAATACGACAACTGCTCGCGAAATAACCACAGATGAGTTGGGCATCACATCTGTGAATTTCTCAAGGCTCATTCACACAAGTGACTCTCCAAACGATGAACCATATATTCTAGCATCAGAGGCACATCAAGTTTATTATATCGAAGATCAGAAACATAAAGATTGAAGTATGGTTGTTCATCTTAAACCCAGAGATATTTATGGCATGGGTGATAGTGATGAACAGTTGACACATGAGGCGGAGCCATTCCAACAAACAAAGTTAATTTATATATATATATATTTGTATAATTCTTTTCGCACGCAATCACATGTTTGAGAGTATTTGTCCTTACACCGAATCAGTAAGCTTGAGTTGCTTATATTTTTGCGAACTATATATTTCATCGTATTTTATTCCTTTATTATAATAATAAATTATACAAAATCCAAAGGCTTCCTTAATTAGGGTATAGGGCTTGTATGCCTGCAATATCATCAGGAGTCAAAATCCTCTTACTCTGTCCAGAGTTTACGAACGCAAACATCAATGCGTTTGGATCTTCACTATGAGCAAGCCCTAGAATGTGTCCGGCTTCATGCAAACCCACCGACACCAAATCGACTCGGTCCGCTGGCGTTTGTTGCGCGTCGCTCCACCGTCATCAGCATCGAAATGAAGGATTCCTTCCGGTGGTGGGGTAGCATATGCCCAAATACCTCCCGGGCCGTCGAACGGAGCACCGTTCCCCCGATCACGGCTATATAAGCCGATCACGATGTCGGTTTTTCCGGAGACAACCTCATTGAATGTGAACTTCGTGACTCTGGTCCATTGTCCGAACACCAGAAGAAAAGCTTGTCTCAGTTCAGATAGTGATACGTCGCCATTAATGCCGGAAGGATCGAAGCTGTAAGTGAGGCTTCTCTTAGAAGGAGGCCATGTAGGGTTATTTGGGAGAATGACATACTTTGAATTATTGAAAAGGCTTGTACTGAACCCGTGATCTGGCACACCACATCTGGGGCGTTCCATTGCCTTAATCGTTTCAGGATCAAGTTTTCCAGAAACGTTAAGGCGATAGAATGATTGAAACTTCCTTATTCATGATGCCATGTCATCATCATCATGATTATCTCTGAGATAGCCATATGCCTTGAGGTAACTTTTAGCAAAAGCATGGTGCTTGCCTTGGTCCTTATGTGGTTTCAAGGTTTGAGGTTGAACCATGATGGCTTGGAATTG
>JANTPZ010141740.1:0-10051 GCA_025593235.1 Vachellia pachyceras | reverse complement strand
TATTATACAGAATTTTATTAGAGTCCCGCTCCTTGTTCCTGGGTGACTCTTAGATGATGCCTTGGACTTTGCATGCATCTGGGTCTGATTTCTGATTTATATTGTGAGCTTAAAACCTGAACATATGTTTTTACATGGTTAGTAATAAAAATAAAAATATATAATTCCAGATTCAAGAAGTGTATGGTGAAGCTGGAGTCTGGGGTTTCTGGAAAGGTGTATTACCAACATTGATCATGGTACGTTTGAAGTGAATATTTCTCATGCTAATGGAGTAACACTGATTGGATGACATTGATCTTAGGTAAGCAATCCTTCTATACAGTTCATGCTGTATGAAGCCATGTTGTCACGGTTAAAAAGAAGACGTGCCTTGAGTAAGAAGAGTGGTGATGGGGTTACTGCTTTAGAGGTATAGCCTTATATCACTTCCCTGGGTAACTTCACCTTTTTGCCTGGCTCACTATTGGCACTTACATTCTTCAATATGTTTTAATAGTTTACTACGGATGAACTAAATTACCTTATGTTCACTAGGTATTCCTTCTTGGGGCTTTGGCTAAGCTCGGAGCTACTGTTGTAACTTATCCTCTTTTAGTTGTGAAGGTATATCATACTAGCTTATTCAAGATGTTTTCAGTTGGATATATGAGAACATTTGCTTTAGTAGAATAAAAAATAATGAGCAACTTGAAATTGTATGGAGGATTACAGTATTATAAAATATAAATCACCACAAATCATGTAAATTTTCCATGGTAGGGGATGGTTGTCAAAACATTGACGTTACATGTAAATTAAACAGTAAGAACAAACATTATCCTGCTAAGTGAAGTTGGTTACATAGATCTATTATGCCATTGTTTTCTAACAACTACTAACTTTTTAGATAACTTCCTTGAATGTCAATTTTCTTCCTTTACCTATGATCATAAGGCTAAAGATCATCCGCATAACATTCTTTGCCGGTGCTTCTATTCGTCTTATTTGCACATGTTTGAACCATGTTAATTGATTTTCTATTATTTCCCATTGGTAGGTGTCATGTCAACTTTTCTCATATCCAATTATCATAGATCTTATCTTTTCTTGTACGACTACACTACAATATCAACATTCTTATTTTTACTTCCCTTATCTTTTGGTCCCTTTAACACCCAACTTCACTATTATATGTAAATTAAAGAAGAACAATTCTGACTCAGAGACATAATTGTCTATATTTTCATGTTAAGGAACATTGATCAATTTGTACATTCAGATCTCTCATACTCTCTCTGCAGAATATATGGATTACAAAATGCTAGCAAATGCCTTATTTATGGCTTTCAGTAATTTCTTGAACATACAATGTTTCGTGTTAAAATTCTATTGCCATACTCTTCTTATGTATCAGATTCATCCTAAGGCTAAAGATCATCCGCACAACATTCTTTACCGGTGCTTCTATTTGTCTTATTTGCACATGTTTGAACCATGTTAATTGATTTTCTATTATTTCCCATTGGTAGGTGTCATGTCAACTTTTTCTCATCCAATTATCATATCTTATCTTTTCTTGTATGACTACACTTCAATATCAACATTCTTATTTTACTTCCCTTATCTTTTGGTCCCTTTAACACCCAACTTCACTATTATATGTAAATTAAAGAAGAACAATTCTGATTCAGAGACATACTTGTCTATATTTTCATGTTAAGGAAAATAGATCAATTTGTACATTCAGATCTCGCATACTCTCTCTGCAGAATATATGGATTACAAAATGCTAGCAAATGCCTTATTTATGGCTTTCAGTAATTTCTTGAACATACAATGTTTCCTGTTAAAATTCTATTGCCATATTCTTCTCATGTATCAGATTCATGTCCCCTCTTTGCAAGAAGAATGGAATGGGGCATTGGGAAAATGATTTGTGCTGAAAATGGTGTTCTCGTCTTCTCACTTGTTATGTTGCTACTGTAGGCTAGGCTTCAAGCAAGGCAGGTTAAGACTGAAGACAAGAGGCACCATTATAAAGGTTGAAGTTACTGCGATAATCATATCTTACCATGATAGTCATAATTCAATTATTGTAGATTCAGTCTTCCCTTATGCCTTGTTAATCACCAAAGAGGCTATTAGCTATGCTTTGCTGAAGTTCACATGTGGCAGTTTTGTTCAATTTGATGATTAATGCATCTCCCTCCCTCTTGCCCCCATCCCTCACAGTCACTCACTCACTCACATGCGCACACATGACCATGTAAAACCCATTTGAATGAAAATTTAGGCTCAAGTCCTCATGTTTTGTAAGCTTTTACTCTTTGGTTGAATTCCTTTCTGAAGTTGCATTGTTGAAATCCAGGAACATGGGATGCCATTATAAAAATGATCCGCTATGAAGGGTTTTATGGATTTTACAACGGTATGAGCACTAAAATTGTACAGAGCGTGCTGGCTGCTGCTGTTTTGTTCACGGTGAAGGAAGAGCTTGTCAAGGGGGCTCGTTTCTTGCTTGCTAAGGATGCTGCTAACACTGCGAAGGCAAATCCTCTATGAATGGAGATTACTAGCAAATGATTCTTTTTCCAGATTGAGATTCCATGAACCATCTTCAACTGGAAGATTCATTCATATAATAGGAAATAGATCATATGTCTCTGAAAGTTAAACAAACGATGTGTTAAAAAAATAACACCATGTATCCTTATTCCTTGTTATATTCATCGAACCAGTTGGCAAACTAAAGATGGCATTGGCAGATTCATAATTGAGTTGCTCGAATCATTGAGCTGTTGTGTCCTTGTGCAAATTTCTGAGTTCAGACTCTGCCCCTGAAACCACTGTATGACCACCTGTTGTCATTGGTAGATCAGTCTCCCAGTCCATTTGATATTCCGGATGTGTAGCCTATAAACTGAACTCATCCTATAAACTGGATCTCCAACTTATTTGTTAATGTGGCCCTATCTCATGGCTAGACAACATTATACTGTGGTCAAGAGAATTTCTCGCTCATAATTTTTTGCTTTTCCTCATCCTTTTTTTTATTTAAAAGGGCATGTACTAACGGTATGAGATTGCAGCGGCAGGATCGAATCCATAACTTTCCGTTTGGAAGATACCATATCATTAGATTATAAGATTCTGAGTCTTTCTCGTCATTTTTAAAATCCGTAAACTATTCTCAGTCATCTAATTTCTAAATTTTGTTGTCACTGTTTCAATTGCGTACGATCTTCAACTCTGGCAAGCATATAGTCTTAAAAGGGTTGTTGCAGTTGATTATGTACACAAAGGAGAAGAATGCCATTCTGTTTACATATCCTCCTGTTGTGAGTTTCTTTTAACTTAAAAACCCCTTGTACTCCAGGATCCCATAGTCCCCGTTTATGTACAAGGAGTAGCTGCTTTTTTTTTCATCCTGCGTGATTGCGATTTATTATTTTCCGCTAATTGGTTCAAAGTTGACACTTCTTCTGCCTCCCTTGAGTTAGGTACATATAAATATTTAGCTGTGTTAGAACTTAGAAACGATATGATAGCTACTTAGAAAAGTCTGATCAATACCGCTCGCCCTTCTGCATAAGGTTCATAGTGCACCGTTAGAATATGGGTGCTTTTTTTTTTTATCCTTCGTTGAATGAAGATTAGAAGCTTTGCTCTTCACCTTAGATGTAATACAAACTAAGCTAAGAAACAAACTTCTTGAAGTTCTATAGCTCTTCATTCTGTGTTATCAACTGGATTGGTGTTACATCCATCTAATTTGAATTTATTTTCAATTTATTAACTGTGTGTCTGAGAGAGACATTGGCGATCAATTTTTCTGGAAAGTGGAAGGCTGACGCATCATGCGGGATAGTCGTGATAGGTTGTGCATTTGTATGGGCCTTGAGATGTTTCAAGTTGCTTCTTTAGAACGTGTCTGTATATTGGGGGTGATTTTATCAACTCTCAATTTGATTTTTCCTAGTTGCAATTCTTTGTCCAGGCATCCTTCATCAGTACTGGATTGGTGGTCTCTTCCAAACTGCCTAGATTACCACAGCAAGTGCAAATCCAAAATCGATTTCTGCAAATGAACCGATACATTTTACCAGTAAGTGTTACCCGATGGTATCCCCATACGCGGCCCCCGCCCCCTCCCAAAGAAAAGAAAAAAGAAAAAACTATTTGTCTTTGAAGCACACATTCCCTTTGGCAAATCAGAGAATATCTAGTTTGACTCTGTTTGGATCGCAAGGTTCTCCAAGGACGGAAATTTGGTGGAGGGCCTTTTCTGGAAAGATGTTGGGGCTTTGATAGATCAGCACATAAAAGGACCTAAGAAGGGCAAGTGATATTTGTGGAAACCCAGAATGGATGGGGATGGTTATAAATATTATCATTGGAGTCTATAGTTTTATTCGTTTCTAATATTCAGAATGGAAGGGAATTAAGCTTTTCACCAGCATTAGAACACAAAGTTACCTTTGCAGGTGGTACAGAGGAAGATGTGGCTTGCAGTCTCATCTGTTTTGTTGATATGATTTCATGATATAGCTCTATGCCTTGTGACATGCCAAGTATGTGCTTTAAACGGCATCATTTTGGGAGCAGTCGTAATCCCGGCCTTCAAAATGAAACAAACGATCGCGACAGTGGAGTTAAAGTGACATTTAACTCCGGCGACTGTGAATCTATCGCTAATAAGGTCCCGTTTGGCTCGAAAGTCGGAAATGTGATTTTCTTGTTGGATGGAATGAAAATGACAGTCGTTTAATTGTGAGAGCATCATTTTGGCAGATGTCCATATGAATTTCGAGGCGATCTCTAACACTTGAGTTAAAATCCTATTCAATTCCACAACTTTAGGTCTTCCTTCCCGTCGGCTGCTTCAGTTTACCGGAACTTTGTCTGTATTCGAAATTCTGTCAATAGACCAATTAGGGGGGAAACGTGTCAATGCTGATTCGTGAGATAATAATTTAAAAATTATAATTTGATAAAAATATATAATTATTATGAAGGTAATGTATTGTCCGTATGATTGATAACAAAAAATATTATTTAGTTTAATTAAATAATTTTATGATGATAATACGAACGGGTTAGTCTTTTCAATGCTTGTGGGGGAAGCAAGCAAGAAGCCAAGAATTACATGTATAAGTTTTATGCCTTGTGTCACGGGGCCATTACCCTCTCCCCCAAAAGACGTCTTGTGAGGGTGTGCAGCGCACCCGTTTATATAGCCCAGCACCCTCCCGAGCCTCTCCGATGTGGAACTTGTGACACTTGGCATTGTGTATCACATGTTGCAACCGTTATTTGTTTTTCGAAAAGAAAAGAAAATTAAGTGAAGGCATCACCGTTGGGTTTGGATTCGATTCAGCTTTTGTAGGGACATGGACACGAACTTTGAATTTAAATTAAGGATAGAAGGAATAGTGAAAACTAAAGTGAATGATTCGTGGACAAGAAAGTAGTGAAATGAATCAAGTAAGAGATAGAGATGCTGTCACCCCTTTGATTTCTATTATTTTATTTTTATCGTTATGCTTTGACCATGTATGCGAGTATGATTGGATATATATATATATATATAGGTCATAAAACAAGACAAAAAGGGAATGGAATCCAGGGAGTGAATATTGGGAGAGAAAGCTATGGGGACGAATAGCTTTGGGTTGATATTATTGTGGGGGGCAAACATGCGCCACTGGTTTTAGATGGATAGAGAACCCTATCATCAACTGGGATGATGGGCATCTGTCTCTGCATGAAAATCAGATGTTCCGGTTCTTTCAATGCGGATCTTCGGTTCGTATTTTCCAATATGATGCCGTCTGAAGTTTGATGAGCGCCTGGAATTGGTGAGCGCATTTTGATGGGCTGACGGAGCCTTGCAGTGAGATTGGGATCGGAGCTGAGGGGTAAAGGGAGGGTATGAATATGATATGATGATACGATGAAGTGAGTGTGGTTAATAATAATTGCAGCAACAGATGGAGGGAGGGCTTTGTGGTGACCAGAATCTCGAAGGGGACAGACAAACACCAACCACTACTGTACTGTTGCCACTTCCTCCTGCTCTGCCCCACCCACCAATTTGGCTCCCAATGTGTGCATGACGCCAGGTCAAGGTGCATAACATAGAGAGCCCCATATATGTACGTATGTATGTGTATGTACGCTATTTACTACCCACTCCAACAACTAGAGGCACTTTTCAAATGTTATACCACTGTTTCAATAGCGAATAAAACTTTCTTTGGATGAATCATAATGAGGGTGATGGGTAAGTAATTCAGTCTCATCATTATGATTTATGATTTATGAATGGTCCTTTGCTTGCTTCAATCGAAAGATAGAGAGAAAGAGAGAGCATCTGATGGCTTTATGCTTTGCAAGTCAACAACAACAACAACAACAACAAAAGTAAAGTCGCTGCCTGGGATTGGCCGATTGGGAGCTGCAAAAGCAACACACATTCATCCCCACAAATCACCCGCCCCTTCTCACTTTGCGTTGCTCCTGATTGTGACATGCCTCTGCAAACTTTTGATCGATCATGAGTTCCAACGCTTGCCACTTCCGTTATACACCAACACATTCATCCCCGTGATTTCATTTCCCTCTCTCTCCAAAATTGCTTGGCAGGTTCACACCAGCTCCCAACGATTGTAACATGAGATCCATCGGGATTTAAAATCATCTTCTTCATCATGTTGGTTATAATAAAAATATATTACGGCAATAGATTTTTTCTTTTGCTAGAGCAAACAAATATATTGATAAAATGATTCGGCGCCCTTTGACCAACCAACGAAACAACAACACTGACCGGTCCATTGCTAAAGCGGGGGCCGAGTTCTGGGTCCCTGTCCTGTGCCCTCCGGCTCTACTGCTACCGTCATCCTTTTCACCCTCGCCTTCCGCTTCCACTTCCTTTGTTACCCACCAAAACGGTCAAAACTCCGCACCTCTATTTGTGATTCGTATCCCCCCCCCCCAACCCACTAAGGGTCCGATCCAATCCTCTCTCTCAAACTGTTCTTGCCGCTGCCGTCCGATTCTCCCCATCCCTTCAATCTCAACCGTCAGTTAGCCGCTTCCCACCATGTGCTCCGCTTCGACTTTTGCTGCAGTAACTCGCTGCTCCCTTCCCCTGCTATTGGTCGGGCCTCGCTGCCTGATATTCCTCAACCTCATCGTTAATTAAGCCCAACTCTCTTCCCTTTCCTGTCTCCTGCCAGAACCCTTTTGCGCCCTCCACGTATCTTGAATTTGCGGCGCTATGCTTGGTGTGCTGTCCCTAGTTCCAAGTGCGACGGTCCGCGGCCGTTGCCTTTCCGTCTAGTGGTCTACCTGCGCCTATTCTGATTTTTATGTTCCATTTTAGTTGCTTCCTAGCACTGCTTGTGACAGTGGAATTCTGAAGCTTCTGAACCGATCTCCATCGTCAGGTTTAGATCTTTGAATTGTTTCTTTAAGTTCAATCGTGAAATCCACTTTCTTCGGCTCTGGCCGTGAAATTTTTGGCGCTTCCAACCATTTCCTTCATTCCTTTGTATAATCACAAATCTTTCTATGGATAAGGGGGACCGAAACGGGACCAGAATGTGTGCTCGATTGTCCGATGTCGTGCTTGACTGTGTCATGCCTTATATTCATGACCCTAAAGACCGGGATGCGGTTTCTCAAGTTTGCCGGCGATGGTACGAGCTTGATTCCTTGACGCGGAAGCACGTGACAATTGCTCTGTGCTACACGACAACCCCGGACCGTCTGCGGCGAAGATTTCCCCACCTGGAGTCTCTGAAGCTGAAAGGGAAGCCGAGAGCGGCGATGTTCAATTTGATACCGGAGGATTGGGGAGGTTACGTGACGCCTTGGGTGAAGGAGATTGCTGAATATTTCGATTGCTTGAAGTCGCTCCACTTTCGGCGCATGATTGTGAAGGATTCGGATCTTGAGCTTCTTGCTCGATCTCGGGGACATGTCCTGCAAGCTCTCAAACTCGACAAGTGTTCTGGGTTTTCCACAGATGGCCTTTGCCATATTGGCCGGTCTTGCAGGTAAACTTGACTAGTCGTTTCCATATAGTTCGGACTTTGGAGGCTTATAATTGAAATTTACAGGATTTTCTTTCTCATTTGCTTATAATTGGCGAGTTCATTTAAGTTAATCAATTTCAACTATGAAATCATGATTGGTTGTGCCTTGCCCATTTTGTGCTTAATATAAAGTAACCTGTGAGCTAGGCAACTTACCTGGTTCTACAGTAAGAGGAGGAAAGTTATTGCTTATCCGGTTGAGTATGTATCAAAATCTCACTCGTGATTGTAGTAGTTTGAGACTTCGAGTACTTTTTGTCTCTGAATGGTATCCTTTCTTTGATGTCTTTGATTCTGTAATCTAATTTTCATGCAGTTGGACTGCATTTTCACAACCTCTGTCTCTTGGTTCCAAATCTCGTCGAAATACTTTTAGATTCTGTTGTGAGCCACTGCAGGTGTTGTTGTTTGATTTGCAAACCTTTTTTGTTGCTTGCAGTTTGAATTTTGTGGTTGGAAGCCACCTTCCCTAAGGATAAGCCGTTTCTGCCAAATCTTCTGTTGATGAGGACAATGCATTTTCTATTTTTGTTTTACTTTCTATTTACACTAATTATCATCTGATCTATGATAATTTGTCACCAAGTAGGTTTATCCGAATCTTACACACAATCTTAGCGGACTCATTTATCTGTAACATTATTATAGAAGCTATTGTTGTTAAGGTGATCAATTCTTTACTGGACAAACCAAGGCGATGTTTTGTGTTTACTAAATTAATCTTCCATGCATGCTCAGAGGGAAAGCTTAGGTTGTCTTTGTGGAGTTAGAACCCTAGTTAAATTCTAAGGAAGAGACGTGGGAGATCATTTGACTATGTTTTAATTTTGTACTCTTGGATCTTTAACTATATATGTTGCATGAAAGATTCAAGCTCATCTTATTCCTTTTGCTCTGAAACTCAAGTATGTTATAGCCATACTTAGTAGAAACTTGCTGTTGTCTAATTGTGACTAGATGACGTGAATTGGTTACCCGTTTATTTTCAAAATTTTAAATGTATATCTGACCTCTCATATTTATGGTGTGGATGACGTCTATTTATTGCTTACAACTGGTTTGGTTAATACATTCAACTTATTATCTCTGAATATTTTCTCATCTTGTTTGTGAATAGTTATTCCTTGAGTTACTTCCAACTTTCATTTTCCTTCATTCATCTTGATGTTTTTTTCTTCCAAGCCTCTCGTCACCATTTTTTTAGCGTCATTAGCAGTGAATGATCAAAATAAAGTTTATATTCTTTAATAAGATTACTGCTTACAATGTTTCGCTTGTGTGCTGTTTCTTTTTAATGAAAATCATTCATCTTCATTTTGTATATTTTGCATGAGAAAATGGTAAAGTTCTACTGCTTAGAGGCAATCTGTTGCTTCTATTGTTCACTTAGTTCACATGACATCATTTATAGCCTCGTTTGGTTTCCTTCTCTTTCCATGATCACGTACACAACTAAGATGACATCTTACTGCATTTCAACATTAAGCTTCTGACCTTATTCTGTTAACTCTGTATGAGAATGTTTTCATTAGCTTCGTTTGGTTTCCTGTTGGAAACCTCGTTCTGACTCCCAAAACCCATTCTCACGCAAGCCGAGACAAAATTCCTCTCACATAAAGTACATCGGAATCTGTGTCCGTTTTCCCAACGGATTTCCAAACGAAGCCATTATGTCAACCTGGGCCGATTATTATCTGAATTTATGCCTGTTATGGATGAGCATGACTCTAATTGAAAATTTTCACATTGTGTAGGGCTTTAAAAATTTTGTTTTTGGAGGAGAGCTCAATTATTGAGAAGAATGGCGAATGGCTACATCTGCTTGCCACAAATAATACAGTTCTTGAGGCTCTAAATTTTTACTTGACAGATATTGTCAATGTCAAGATTCAAGACCTTGAACTTATAGCTAAAAATTGCCCAAATTTAGTCTCTGTGAAAATTACTGACTGTGAAATCTTGGATCT